>QNGE01003527.1:0-64254 GCA_008508345.1 Paragonimus westermani
GCTGCGATCAAATGTGAGTGATGGTCAACTTGAAGATAAACCTAATCCCCGACTACTCATCAGTGTGCTCACGGTTGCAACACCCACTAGAGTGAGAGGACAAATCAGTGCACACGTTAGTGAATGTCTGAACGCCTTTTTAATTGGTTTAAACTATTATTCGAAACGATAACGCAACGAAATCAGTCCTTTCCAAATAGCTTGTTTCATCCAGCCCAGGTGAGCGGAGCAATTGTGCGGCTATCTTTTCTTCCCACGTCGCCAGACATTTGAATGTATTTATCATTTTCCGGTGTGTTGTATTCGCCTAGTTTCGCCAGTTTACGTACGCTAACTCGATCTAATTCTGCGTGCGACCAACGACAAAGTGACTAGTACGTTGGTTTAAATTTAATCTTCACGACAGACAATTTTAAATTGCATCCAACTTCTGCCATCTTAAGGAATAGAACCTTCGTAAATTGTGAATGGACATCCATTAACCACATGCAGTTGTCCGTCAGGCCTGCGTTATCAGGCACTTCAAACAAACCGAGCGTGTATTCAACAGCCTATGTATCGACCTACCGTCATGTCAAGGGCCAGTCACCGAGCTAGTTTATGTTGCTAAGCGCTGTTCATGGATAAAATCAGTCTGAGTGATGCTACATCTTTGCGATCTAATTAAATTATGCAGTTGCGCCGTGAATAAGCGGCCGGGTTTTAAAGATTTCAGGATTGTTTGATGCATAAATAGTAACTGAAAATGTGGAATTATTTAGCACTCTAAGTTAGTTATCTTCTCCAGCTTGTCACTTATTCGGAGTTTTCAGTGATCATCCACTGCGGATAATATCTTCCGGGTATACCGCTGTTTGCTTATGGCCATCATGAACAAAGATTTATCTGAGTTCAGCATAACAAAGTCCTTGGTCGACAGATCCTTCAAAACTTCAGGATGCGCTGTTTTAGCAGCACCTTTATCAACAAGAGTTTTTCTCCTCAAGACAGAAGCAATCGTTTAACAAACAGTCCTCTTGGTCAATCTTTTCCCTAGCTAATAAAAGTACAGATGTTTTACTAAAACCTGTCGAGGCAAACCCCAAAACCTAGGAAACTTCCGTTAATGATTCAAACTGAAAGCGACTGTTAGATTCCACACAACTGGTTAGGCATGCATTGGACTTTGAACAGAAGTTACATCATACAGTCTGAGTAGAAGGTTTGTGTTACTAGGGCGGCTATGGTTGGTTTGTCGTCAAAGTAGTTGCAAAGACCAACGTTTTTGCGTACACACATGTTAGGTCTGTTTGCCAAAATGCGCCAGCTGACCGTTTCAAATCGAGTGGTGACAACCATGTAGAGGACTCGATATGCTTTGACAAAGTCTATGAGATGGCTGGGGTTGGCAAATTGTGTGAGAACAGCGTTTCGTTATTACTGCAACAGGTTTTGTCTCATGCTCCATGATACTCTTTGGTACTTACTGACAAGCCTCTAACCGCACGATCAACATATGGATTAGTCCAACGGCAGCGTAAAAGTGAATTCACGAGCATCTGTGCGTCGTGCACTGATAGCTTGACTCCCAGGCTCAGTCGTAACATGAGCATCATAGTGAACAGGCTTCTTAAGGTTTTGCAGGAAACGTATGCACAAGCGACCAGGGAATTCAAGGGTTAACTTAGTCTGCTAAAATACACCTTTTGAAAAAATGCTTCTGTAGTACTGCTTTCTGTTCTACAGTGGACATTATCACGGACAGAATTCTGACCACCAATTTCAAAGTGAATAATTGCTTCGGATAACTACTTTCTAAACCGTATTTATTTCCCACCTCGTTGTATTGCCTGAACAGCTCTTTCTGGGCGTAGTGTCTAAGCACTTGACCAGATTTGGTTCTAGCCTAGTGAACACTACACTGTTGATGTAATGACCCGTCCATGTTGGTTCGGAATGTATCGACCTACTCAGTGTATCGTTTACCTACTAATTGCTTGTCTGACCTGACTGCGCGTTTCTTTGTATACCTACTGTAGGAGGTTTGACGTGAACCTAATGGCACTTTCTCCATTTATTCGAAAGATCACATTTAGATAACGCTTGCACTCTGTTGAGACTCACCAATTACTCTATTCTTCAAGACAGTTCTGTTTGCATCTTCTTTCAGTGTTCTTCTTACGCTGCCGAAGGTTTTACACCGTTTTTGAATAGGCCGCCTGAATGGGCTGGAGCCTACCTCGAGGCCATAGTTTTTACGTTGATGTTGTAAGCCCCAGACTAGACTAGAGTTCAATACTTGTTTCCTGATAACACTAGAAATATATTGTCATTTTCCAAACAACGCTGTATTCTTCTGGTTCGAAGCCTGCTAAAACCACGGCTTCATTAGATTTCGGAAAAGTCATTCTAATTTGTTAGCATACGGGGGTTGGGTGCATTCACACCTGGATACAGTTGCTGTACACCCAACTTCATCTTCGGCTGAGCCGCAACTTAAGCTCTTACGAAGACGTCTTCCCTCTTACTTGTTTATGGAGTCTAAGCTGTGAGCACAGTATTCCGTTAATCTCGCAGGGATATGAGGCATAAAGAGGGCATGAACCTTGTAAAAATATAAGCAAACGTGGATTCGGACATGTTTCTGGCACAACTCCAAACCTGATTCAGGTTAAACCGGGTTCTTTGTGTGAAAAAGAGTGCAATGCTCTCCCACTCACCCACTCATGTATTTGTGTGAAGCAAGTCACGTGGGTTGCATAATCAGGAGCCTTACTGTGTCCCGGAAGATTTGCGTCACTTAGATTGTTACTGAGCTTTGGACGGGTATTATAAACTATAACTGTTTCCTCACTGTTTCGCGTTACTTCCATTCAACTATAGTTTTACAAATATATTTCCGTTCGAAATCCATTTGTTTCTCTTGCTTTCAAGTTTGATTCATACATTTTTATACTTCTTTCCGCTTCGTACATTCAGTACAGTTATCGATTTGTTTCCGTTATTCCTTCTACCAAAGATAACTGTGATCTTCTATTCAATACAGAGAGCTATAGATATTTCCCACCCGCAAATGTTTGCCGCTTCATTCTACTGGTTAGCTGAAAGAATCTTGTTAATCCAAAGATACAATGTCTTTTCTTTGTCAAACTTGGCCAGTTTTTCGTAAGTCAAAACGAACTGGGTTTCTTATCTAGCTATGTCTGGAGTAGCCATCTGATCTCATCAATTCAAACATCCTGTCAACAACAGTACTCCGGAGGTTCTCTCCATTTCAGGCTCTCTGTGCTGATAAATCCATTTTGGTCATCTCTGATCCTGTTTCAGTGCGCTTCCCTTGTTGTTTTCAATTGTCAAATTAGCGCTAACAAACGCTATGTTTCGGTACACTCGACTCGATGTCCTATGACTCTGAAGTGTATTCATTTTGTATACTGAAATTAATTATCAAACTGATGCATGTAGTGAGGTACCCAGAGGTAGGATTATTTGGTACTTTTAACAATGCGCCCAAAAGTTATCTGTTGTAAAATCTAACGAATCATGGAATGCCTGGATCGTCCATATAATTGATTCTCACCCACAGTGCTCTTAAGTTTATTGGAAATGTGAATGTTAAATGAGATCCAATTGTGAAAAGTCGGGACTTCGGCTGGGTTCGAACCAATGACAGACAAAGCATGCCTCAACGCGGTAAGTGCTTTACTAGCTGAGCTACAAAGCCAGGCCAGGAGCTCGGAAATTTCATATTTTGACTCTGCTATCCACCCGTTTCACTGGAATTCACTTAATGATTGCCCCCGCAGGATTTCTTAAACGGTTCTCGTTGGAATCCAGCAACGCCACTGCTGAGCACAGAGAATATATCATTAATAGGTAGTAGGACTGCAAATGTCGTGAATGTATAACAAATGATACAGCAAAAATATGTACGAACGTTGGTTTAACCACTCTAATAGTGGAGTTCAGAACGACGATAGACGCGTACTTAGCTCAGGTGGTAAATCTTAAATGAGATTCGATCAGGATCCTGAAATCTACAAAATAGTTATGCGGTTGGCTGCATCCGATTTGGATTAGCCTGTCACAAAGCCCGAAGCCAAAGGGCGCCTACGCTTAACCATCACAGCAAACGGCTTACGTTGAACCACGCGCGGTTCAACTAACACACACCCCACATATCCTGTGTAAACCCAAAGGAATAAAACCGGGAGGTGTGCGAATGAGGCCTTTGTGTCCACCTGGCAAATGCTGGTTAGCCAGTTGACTGGCTAAAACAAAAAGGAACCCTTATTTTTAAGAGAATAAACAGACACAGAGATGCAGCGATAAGATCTAAACTGAGAAGAAAGTAATGTAAAATGTAATACAAGAAGCATTTCGGTAAAGGAATGCAGGCTAATGCACTGTAGAGGAGGCAAGGATGAAAAAATAGAATTCAAATTAGAGTCCGAAAAGAACACACAATCAGTTCATCATATATAACACACCAACAAAGCTGAAGAAAAGGATGAGCAGAAAACCGCAGAAATCCGAGTTTCTGAAGAGAGGAGTGGATTAGTTGCCATACGACCATGCTCTTGAATGATGCAATCATTATCAGAAGTAGAATGGATATGGTGATATGACCTACCAAACCTAAATTTGACGTACTGGTCGTCTCTTCGCCGACCGCGCACTATGAGTACGTTGGTGACCTGATAATCCCAAACAGCCAGCGCATTCGCGGCCATACATATCGCAACGCCATTTAGTCACGTCACCGCGACCTGTGGCACTGACGGTTCCCTTGAGTACTGAGCGCTGTTGTTTTCGGCCGCGCAATAACCGCTGGTTGGAATTTCGGTCACCCGTCCGGGTCGTATTTCTCCAGGTCATCCGGTTCAACGCCAAGTCTTCCCAACCTCTAGACTCAATATTACTACGTGAAAATCTTACACGAACAACATCCTAATATCTCCGCTTTTGACCACCTGGATTTCGTCTACCCGATTTCACTTGTCCATGTAGCAGCTGCTTCGGGATAGAGTGGTCGTCCATCAGACGGACATGACCTAGCCAACAGAGCTCAGTCAGCATCAACAGAGCTTCCATCCCATCCATGTCCTTCAGTGTTCGAAATTACGTTCGACCACCGATTACCCAAAATGTGCTTCAAACATTGCACACGGAAGCGGCTCATGTAGCGCAGGTTCTGTTGATACAGTGTTTACGTTTCACGGCCGTACAGCATTATAGACAGTAACTTTGAGCGATAGACAAGAAGCTTAGTGCTGTGGTTCTGTCAGACACGTCTTACAAGACTTCTTAAAGCAACACTAGCCTTTGCCACACGAGCTCTTAGCTCGCGGTCCACGGATTGACCGGCGGAGAAGGTGCTACCCAAGTAGCAAACGTTCGTGCAGTTAACGGCAACGTCTTCATTGACGTGAATTTGGAGTGAAGGTGCACAATCAGCACCTCCACCAGGTGAAGGCTGAAAGAGGGAAAAGCTCTTACCTATGTTGATATTCAGTCTAAACTAGGATGTCGCGGACGCAAAGTCCGTCATCAGGCATTGCAGTTCTTCCTCGCTGTGTGCCAGCAATGCGCTGCCGTCTGCAAACAAAAGGTACCTAGCCGGTTTGGGGCGTCGAAACGTCAGCTATTCAAGAGGTGTCTATCCGTCCGGTACTCTACTTCAACACCATCTCCTCCACAGTTCTGAAAAGCAACTGTTACCATGGCAGTCAAATATAAACTGAATAAGGTTGGGGGTAGGACACACCCTTGCTTCACGCCGGTGGTAATATCAAAATCACAAGACCTCAACCCACATGACTGTTCCATACGCCCTCATGCCCTCATGTGACAGTCTGATCATATTGACGAACTTACCCGGATATCCCAACTTATCAAACACCGTCCACAACGCCTCGTGGCTCACGGAATCGAATGCCCTGGTAAATCCCACGAAGAGGGCATGCGGAAGTTGTTTCCGTTTCCGGCATTACTCCTGAAGCTGTCGAGCAGCAAACACCAGGTAGATCGTACTCCTCAGAAACATTCATTCCCAATATATCTGTATTCAGCCGGTTTAGAAGGATTCTGGCCAGCACCTTGCCTGCGCAGCTCAGATGTCTGATGCTCCGACAGTTATCGGCATGTTGATTGCTGTCCTTACCTTTGAACAAGGACACGATGAGAGTATCCTTAAAATCTTGCGTCGTCAACTAGTGCTCTCTGATGGAGTGACCCAGCTGGAACAAAGCGCGTTCCAGCGCCGGTCGACCATTCTTCACGATCTCATCTGGCAGTCCCTCTTCGCCTGCAGCCTTCGGTTTGCGCAGTTAACCAATCGCTCTCTGCAACTCTAACAACTCCGGAGCGACAACATGGTTACAGACAGTCATAATCGTATGCAAATAACTAAGATAGTATCAGTGCGATACCATGAATAATGTGATAATTATTACATAACTTGGTTAAAATGAAACAGCTTCATTTTTCACAGATCGTTTGCTTGTATCAATTAGGTGCGTCAAACGCGTGTGCAAACTTAGAGTGTATGTAATTAATTTCATACCGAAATTTGCTTTCATGAAAAATATTCACTTTCTTACATACGCGAAATAATGAATCACATAATTGTTTGCATCCATCGGTATTTTTGTCTGTCCAGGATTTCAAGAACGCATGTCAGTGACATGTTTATGAGACTGGACGAAGAGCACTACACTCTAATGTACGTTTCCTTTTGTTTCCACAAACACAAATGTTGCCATATTAAACTGAGTTAATAGAGCAAACAACTGGTCCCAGCACACACCTAACCGCGAAATCCGGTTTTAAATAAACATGGTTCAAGCGTGTTTCGGAAGGTTGTGACTCAATCTTCTTTCTCGTTATAGCTGATCAGTAGCTCATGTTTTTGTCCAGTTTTTAACTTGAATCCTAGTCTACATGGTTTTCATGCGGACAGTTTTAACCGGCATTTGGGTGGTCATCCAATAGTAAATGAGATCAACTCATGTTCACAAATGATAATTTTGTAGCCAGGTTGCCAACTATTTAAGCGGAAGAAATTCAAAACGTTTCATGTAACAACGGACTACTATGCTACCATTGTTCAGATTTGTCCGCCTTAACGCTAGTGCACTCGGTCCATGGTGCTCTTCAAAACACGATTCTTCATGAACTCTCAATCGTTCTTCGTTGACTGTCCGGTGGTTCAGTTTCACGAGGGCAGCCCCAGGAAACAAGTGTCGGGGTAATTTACTGAAAAGCGGAAGATCTTTCCATAAAAGTGACCAGCGTTAATTTCAGTTCAGCTGCACAGTCTCTCCATAACCAAAAGAATATTAAAACAGAGGTGATGTAATTTTGGGAGATATACAACATATCATCGAAATAAGTCTAGGTTTCCGTATAGTGTCTGTCTCTTGTCTCCGCGTCGGTTGGCCCTGTCATGCAGCGAAGGAGAATCACAGTGTTTCGAACACACTGGCTTCGGCATGGCTTTGAGATTCCTTGATGAGAAGCAATCATCAGGTACTCAATTACCAATAAGCCCACGGGTTGAGAAATCGAAAACAACAGCACAGACTGCCAACTGAAGTGAGCAAAAATGAGCCCAATTGTCAACACTCAGTGTGATAAGAGCTGAGCACTTGTTTCCAATGAAAGACAAGATAAACAAACGGTGATTATGCTCCCCAACAATAGGTTCTGTTCTCTCTGAGTGAAATTGACAACCTCATTATAGTTGGCCTACAAACTAACATGATTCCATCCTTGCAACAGAAGGGAGTAAGGAAAAGTTTTCAGGTCACTGGCCCTTGTGAAAACCGACGAACTGATGGATAGCTGTGTTGACAAGTTTGGGTCTCAGTGAAGTAAAACACGCTGTGAAATCCTACCAACGGTCTATGAGTAGGCGCTATACTGAGAATTGACGATGGAACAAGGAAGTTTAACTCGCAGTAATCTCTTGCCGTAACAATAATGACTGCTGTATGGGTTGATACGTGAGTGTTTTCGTTACCAAACGAACGATTTTTCGTAAGCCCGGGAATCGATTCTTCTATATATGTTGTGCTGCCGTGACCCAACTAATGCACTGCACGTGGTAACCGCTTCGCTGGTAGTCACTGCTTGCAAGTGCTGACTGTATGTTTACATAGTGCAAAACGCTGGTTCTCAGAAAATGGGGCGGTGATAACCCCATTCATAAGTAATAATATGCACCAGTAATAATGTAAGCGAATGCTAACTACCGTACTTTACTTGTTTAGCTATCTAGTTCGTTATCACCTCAGCTAACACGGTTTGCCCCAGTTAACCAACTTGCACTCGGTAACGGCCAAGGGTGTTCGAAATGGCACCGAAGTTGCTCGTTATGAGTTTATTTTTACGTCCTTACTTCACACAGCGATCACAAAGTTAGATGACGTGCAAACCGTCATGATGTGATACATCGGTACCATAATTATCTCGACACAAACTTCACATGGGGTACAATCTCAAACGATGACTTCGCTACTACCTGTCCAGTTGGTTGCAAACCATGAACGCGGATGGTGCAAGGGTTGTTTATTCGACAAACAATATATGGGTTGTGCGTTTCAACATAACTACAAAAAATCCACTCGCTTGCATACAACACTGGTCCCAGAACGTCATGGTTGCCAATGCCAAGTACCTGTATGTACCGAGAAACATTTCATTGTCCGTTTCCATTTGCGTTTTCCCGCGGTTGCTTCAATGTCAAAATCCTTGTTCTTGCCTCACTAGTGAACAATGGTATTGTGAATAGTACAGCGCAATAGCTCATCATTATTTCACTAGTAAATGTTGGTTCTATGAACCTCGCTTTCGGGTACATAAAAAACAACTCTGATAACTTTATACCCTGTCAGCTCTATATATGAATAAATCCAGTTGATAACTTGGAGGATTCTAGTTGGGATCGTTCCAAGAATTCGTCAATCCGTAGTATATAGTCAAAGTAGTGGTGAGCAGAGCTACCGGCACATCATGGTTTGACGTTTACAGTTCCGAGTAGTTGTCTATCTTAACTCGAACGCGAATCGTTAGGACGTCGTAAGTCTTGAATCAGAAGCGTTCGTTAACAACTCAAGACCAAAGAATCAGTTGATTTTCTTTTCAAGAA
Organism: Paragonimus westermani; assembly: GCA_008508345.1. Classification (NCBI taxonomy): domain Eukaryota; kingdom Metazoa; phylum Platyhelminthes; class Trematoda; order Plagiorchiida; family Troglotrematidae; genus Paragonimus; species Paragonimus westermani. The sequence continues at coordinate 9,131 of QNGE01003527.1, forward strand.
GAATCTAACAAATTTCCTGTTTTTTTATGGCAAAAATAGCATTGCAAAGTTTTAGGCGACAATAATGAACCTGTGAAAACCCGCCAACAGCCATTTGTGTCATGTTGTGCGCTCGTCCACTACGGACTAGAATACTCTGAAGTGGTTTTGTGATTTCTTATGACCCTTTACTGATCCTTTGCCATTTTTAATGCAGCCACTTTTGAAAACGTTTCGGGTAAAGTGGAGTATCAGTTTAAGTGAATGTTTTGGAAACACAATGAGTAAAATTTCACAGATGTCTGACACAGGTGTAGAATCTCAAATCTGTAAGTCCACGATAGTCTAAAATCCACTCGAATTTGATCCAAATATTCATAACTAATCCAATGACTGTTGCAGTGGCATATGTATAATCAATGACGGGATTTTGAAGTGTGCGCTACCAACAAATAAAATGAGATCCACGTATAGTATAAAGAAACTCTTCATATTAAAAATCCAAGGAAGTTCAACGACCACTTCAGTAAACCACGGTACGATGAAACATTACTCTCCGAAAGCGGACTAACTTAAATTGCAAATCTGTAGACTAGGGAAATCTTAAGCTGAACGGTTGGAAGCAAACGTACCACAAATGTTATAGCGCCCATACTAGTGCACGAATATTGTTCCACGAAACTCATACAGGAGCATGTTAGGTCAGTACAGTCAATTCTCGGTTAAATTTAATGTGTGAGATAATACATTTATTTTCGTCGCTTTTTTTGGGAAGTAGAGAGCAGATATGCAGACATTTTATTTGTGTTCGCAAACATTTATCTGAAATAGTGCATAATCACATTGGTTCCCTTCTGTTTTTGGGCGGACGAACTGTCAGAGATGCCAACTGCACAAACCAAAACTGCCCAATCAAACTGTAATGAACATTTGTTACTTTTGTAAACTTTAATTTCTCTTTTTCGCGCCATTATTGAGCCGTAATTTTCATTTCTTGTATGGACTAACATACTAGACGTTGGTTCGCTGGTTTATGACCTAGAACGGTTTTCATGTGCTTCATCGAACATTATTCAAAAGGTAGCTTGATGAACTATAGACACGTAAGATCCCCACTTGTAATTTGTCTTCAGACACATTCGGTAAAAGCTTCCTTTCTGAAGACCAGTGGTTTTCCTTCATAGTCGGCTTGGGTATCAACTCTTCGGGGTTACTACAGTGTGTACAGTGTTATTGCGTCGTGAGGATCGTTACAGCTCAGTTGTATTCATTCAGTCGTCCCGCGATATAACAGATCGTCAAAATGGTTTTAACTATCAACACAAACGTTTCCACTACCTGATATCTGCCTGTGTATATATTGATGGGTAAGAACAAACATGGGAAATGAAGAGTCGCTTTGTGGGTTGGCAACATGAAATATCGTGTTACACTCACGGAACTCAAGGTAGCTGGCTGATTCGCTCATTCTCGTAGCATTGACTACAAATACTGTCGGGGAAGTCGCCAGTTCCCCGAAAATATTGTGCGACAAAGGCTAACAAAGTACACTTGTGTGTGACCTTCATAGTTGGCACGATCATGCACCAATTTGCCCTCTAATCCTTGTGCCAAATCTCTCGCACCCCATCTACGCGCACCAACGCTCACATGTCTACATCCCGCCTACGCGCATCACTGTACTGTCCGGCTCATCATTGGTCCAACTTCGATTTAACCTTCCTTTAAATATGGTCTGGTTTGTGACCGTGATGTCTTCGGATTGAGTGGCACGAAGGGGGTTTGTCCGGAGGCTAGTCTTCTCTCTGTGTTCATGAGTTAGCCTTGGGTGTTTGAGTTGGCCGGGAAGTCTCGAACTAGTCGTGCATATTCCGTCGTTCGTTACCGTTGTCTATCGTTCCGTTATACGTCATCTCACTGACCGTTATTCTGTTATCTACTTACGTGCCCGTAGGACAAGCGAACCAGTTACAACAAATACAGAGAATGCTTTTACTTCCGAAGGGAACGACTGCGAACCACATGTAATCTGTAGGTTGAATGTTTAGATTTTTCCTTGATACGAACGACTCAATATGACTACCAGGCTCAAAACTGAAATGTGACTTTTCAAGTCAGTACTATACAAAAGACTTACCACCAGGGTTATTTTGGCACGAGACCAGAGGATAATCAAAAATGATGAGCAGTCGAAATACGTTAGAATGCCAGTCCAGTGTGGATGCAGAATGGCGAAACTGCCTGCGGGGTCGATCTTAATTCAAAACAAGTTATTATTTGTTTATGATAGTATCTAAAGTTTTTCGTTTGGTACATTGAGCTGAGGGTGAATCAGTTGTTCAGTATGTCTTGTCACCTTAGAGACACTATAAGACAAATCATGTAAAAACGTGGTAATTTTGAACCATGAGGAGGAAGAAATTGTTGTGGTACCCAGGGCAACACATCGTTCAATTTATTGGGTTGCAAGGTTTGAACATTTTTATTAATGGCAAACAGCATTCGACATTCAGAGCTACTGAAGTAACTTGACATTTATGACATAAATTTATGCTTGCCTTACCTATGATTGATTGCTTAAGGTGGTCGTAATATGCCCAGAAAGACTAAACGGGTCCAGGTCGGTTCGTTCGTGATTGCACGCCGTAACACAGGAGCTTTATAGATGTAATACCGGCTGTTGTGTACGATTTCGTGTATGCTAGATTTGTGAACATTTAAGAGATCTGACTGGTCCATCAGTTGTCTGACAGGACACGGTTGTAGACTGGATTATCTCTCCAAATAATGTCACTTACTGTAAGTTCAAAAGGTCGTGCGGAAATTTTGAGTTTGCTAACTTTTGACCTGATGCACTTTCAGGGGTAAGAACGCATAGTGAGGTGACAGCTAACAAATATGCTTCTCTGACCACACCGTTGCATTCCACTGCGTAAACTCAAGAAGCATAAACCTAGAGTACATCATGTGATCAGTAACAAACACAACTGGTTCTGGCTAACATAAACCTGCCCAGTGTTTTTCGGTCTGTTTAAACCTATGGAATCCAGGGTGGCTGCTTACAGCCTGATGGAGTTTCGTTTGGCTGATTTAGAACGTGTACCTCAGACAGTTGTCTTTCTGCTCTTGTGATAATGCACTACTACAACGTCTGACGAGGTCATTAACAATGTTCGTACTTATGCCAAAGAGCGCAATTTGGCACTTGGTATTTCGGCCTATGAGATTTTGAAGTTGCTGAGAACGCAGATATCCATATTCCGTTCACATCTGACTGCACCTTTATAAACAGCCAGATACGGCCGAACGGCAGAGAATAATTCTGATCACTGCAGACGTGCTTAAGCAACATACCGGAATTCGACACGTGTGATTTATAGACGATACGTAGGCGACAACTATGATGCACATCACAACCAATGAGAAGTAACAGTGTTTCTTAATTTTTTTAAACGATCTGCTCAATAAGTTTACAGTCATACTTGAATTGAGGTAGGATGAACGTCTTTCAGTTGTTGACGTTCTACTGAGAAATCTCAAGAATGAGTCACTGCCCGCATAATCAAGGTAACTTCTGCATCGAATGCACGTGAACATGACCCGGTTGGATTTTTCATTCACAAGGTTTGACCTATTGTGACAGATCAGTTAAAAAATGTGTCGAATTCTTTGCGAGACTATTGGCCCAAAGGTACGAAATGAGGTTTATTAAGGAACATTCACCTTCCATTTGCCGTTCCGTACAAAATCTCACTGTCTTTGAAATGTGGGACCGTATAAACGCAGCAACCGCATGCAAAGTTATTTGAGAGGCCAAATTGGAAGAAACTGCTCATCTTCTGACTGCGTTTAGGAAGAACCTGATGTTTTTTATGCTTAACTCAAAGCTGTATACAGAGCTGATAGTGTCAGTAAAGATTGATACAGACACCTTTGCATATGTATCAACGGACACATACTGACGTAGTTTCTGAATTCAAAAATCGTCTGTACAGCCAACAATAATATGAAAACACCAACTACCTTTCGGTTGTTTCAGATGTGTGGACCCGGATACAAACTCCGGAGTAAAAACCAAAGGGATTATTCAACAGACCTGTCTTCTACCTCTGTCGGGTATGCAAACGGACACACTGTGTTTTGTACCCGAGCGCACAACTGAACCGACGACTGTCTTCAGAGCGTCTTTTAGATCTCAACCTAAAGCAGATGTTCAGTATAGCAAAAATCCGCTTCCGTACACTAACTAAATACCAACTTGTGTGACCAGAAATGAGCGACATCCAACATTTCGTTAATGTCATAGAAATTCGACTATTGCAATTGATTTTCCTTTCATTTTTCCACTCTTTCAGGACAAACAAACTCTGGCTGGCTTGTTTTTTATTAGCGTTAATGAATTTCATCGAATAGTGACGCCAAAGTGTGTCTACTATAACAGGATAATTTTTCTAAATGATGCTACTGTGCACGAATAATCGAATAACCAATCTCCTTTCACAACACGGAACAGCATAAGTTAAAGTACAAACGGATGAAAAAGTCTTCTGTTTCACAACGCTGCTAAGTGAAGTGAAAGTCACGATTTCGAGTGACAGTTTATTCTTTTTTCCGGTTATCTCTCTAGCATTCACTCTGAACATCTGAGAGATCGGATTGCTCTATTTCCATGAATTCTATCTCGTGTAGAACTAGCAATAGAACAGCCTTAGCACATGTATTCACTACATTATTACTGGCGTGTGTATTACTAACAAAATAGGTCCACATGGTCAGTAATGCTGTATGTGAGTTGCCTGTCGTCACTCTTTTTCGCTTATATGCCAACACCAAGTTCTTCTTATACTTGTGTGTATCCGATGAGATCGGAGCTTTTCAGCTTTTTCTATGGTAAGTTAGCATTTTCTGCTGGTTTCCCACAAATACCTACTATCTGCGGTCTCTTGAGTTATAGTTTTCTGTCAACATTAGCTGTCCGACAGCCTCGTGGACATCGAACGCGCCACAGTTACTTTACATCAGTTAATTAATTATATATAGGTCTATCAAGAGGACTGCTGCGTTCCAGTAGAACATGAACATACAGTTACCAAAGTGTTACCTTCTTTGGTCAACCAGTTTAAAAAGTTCTGTATACTACCTCCCTGGATGTATCACCTACCAGTCATTTACTTTCTTTTGTCATCAAAGGACTATACTTTTGCCATGTTCTCAAGACACCTACCTATTGCAACAACATTCACTATTAACAGTTTTTTGATTTCATTGTTTCCTTTCATTTTCCAATATGCAGACGTTATTCAATGTAGCTCACCCCTGAATACCAGTCTCTCTCTCTCAGAGTGTGTCAACATTTTTTACTAGATCCCCGTAAAAATATCTATTTGCATACACATCGTTTCACTATTTTCATTTTATCCCCTGTTAAGCTGGTCAGCAATCTACTCTGGAGAGCGCATTTTGGAGTACGGAAACGAAATTGTTGTGTCTCTAAAGCACACCTTACATTGTATATCACCTAAATTCGCTCTTAGATATTGTTATAGATCATCAGTTTTTTCTCAGCTTCCACGATGAAGTTGAATCTAAATCTCACGGTCAAACTGCAATGATGATAGTATTCTGTTCTAAGATGGAATGAAGCTTGTTGGACTGGATCCCACTGACTGATCGTTTGTGTGCTGTCAATCTTAGCACTTCAGTCGGTCGACACATACAAGAAAGACAACGCTTATTTGTCATATCTCTCTGTTCCAACTGTCCACATTCTCTCAAGATAGTCTTCTGCAATGACACCTTGGTCTTTTGAGAATGTTATGCCTGCTAACAACAAACGAAAATCGTCACCATTTTACTCCGGAGGAGAAGCGATTGGGTGGTATACTTCGTGTCTGTGTGCGGCTCACTGGCAATGGTTGCAGCCATTATAATTCTGCGCATCTAATGAAACCTACAAGCACAGTTGCGCACCCAAGCACAAAAGACGATAATATCCCACACACAGAGACCACCCTAAGCAACTTAATCGGAGATGAAGATACAGCCATCCATGGTGTCGCTCCGTTAAAAGTTCTAGTCCATTTATGAGCTCAACACCTTGACTTAGAACGTGCCGCGAATCATAAACTCCTTGGTTTATAGCGTGTGGAGAAATCATTTTCTTGCAAACAAACAATATTCAGATAAAAACTTTAGATCTGACGTTGCAGTAATCCGAGATTGAAACTGCCGCCCGGTGGAAGACTAATCGGTATTTGAAATGCGGACGGTATTTCTTCACCTGGTTCTTTTGCAAAGAACGTGCATGTCATGTTGAACAGCATAAATGATATACCTGGGTCTTACAGCACACACTTTGCCCCTTCAAAACTCGTGGCGCATTCGAGAGCCTCCATCACTTGTAGCATCGCGAGCACGTCGACTGGTCGATTAAACGCACATTTTGTAGTGCGTGTGTGAGATAAATTTGGTTCTGTTGGTCAGCGAATTGGCCTACGCGTGTTGAAGACACATCTTTATACTCTTGTTACTCGATAAACCTTGTTCCATTCAGCTACCAAGTACTGGATGAGTAGATTTTGTTCAGAGGGACAGTCCATTTGCAGACATCTGCGAGATGTGCAAGTTCGCAACCGACAGCTGAGATAACGAAACAACACAGTCTTCTTTGATTAAGACACGTATTACGTATAATACCCAGAAACCTGCCGCACCGCGCGTTATTGACTATGACTGTTAATTTTCGAAGTAGTCCGTGGTATGGCCAAAGAGTAGCGCCGTCCCAAAATATGGAAGTATTGAGCACTCCTCTGAACAAAGCTGGTGGAAGGCGTCTGGTCAATTTGAGATTTTGAGACACTGGACACATTATGTTGGAATCACCATCATCATCATCATCATAGACAGCAATACATCAGTGGTTAACACTAATGCTTAACTGCCACACAACCATGAAGAAACAGCAAACCCTATATAGAAAGAGAGAAGGAAAAAGAAGGGGACGGGAAGGGACCTAACTACTGAAAATGACTACGTCCCTATTCAAACATTCAGCATCAAGGTGCCTACACCTTGCAAACAACACAACCGAGCTGCAAGTGAGAGTAAGGCGTCATCAGCGAGACAGCTTCCTTACGGCTTTCACTGCCCCGCGTCATTAAATGCACTCACTTCACAGACAGCTCGGACAAACAACGACAACATTCACGCCACTGAGCTCGATTAGCCGCCATCTCACCTAGTGTCTCCAACCACCGACTCTGTGAGTCGCGAGGACCCCAGCCCGGGAGACGAACACGACCCACGGTGGCCAACCCCTTCGTGAACGACTTCATTTCCCTACGCCAGGTCATTGTCTGTCCACCTCGCACCTTACACCAGTCGATCGCAGTGTCAGCGAATAGTGCTCGGTGTGGAAGACGACTAACTGGCATTCTTAATACATGACCTAACCATCTAAGCCTGTGTAAACGTAGAGATTGGACAAGAGAACTCGTCTGACAATCACTACCAAACACCCGCTTCCTAACCTCCTCGTTACGTACGCGCTGATGCCACCCGATACGAGCGATTGAACGCAGACATCGGTGGTCAAATACTTGAAGACGGTTCACGTCTTCTACCCTGAGCGGCCAGGTTTCGCTGCCGTAAAGTAATACGGCTCTCACCGTTGTCTTATATACACGACCTATAAGCTTCAGAGAAATACACCTCTGTCGCCAGAGATGCCTCAAGTTGGAATCACCATCAGCCATGTGTTGGGTCATAGGGAATGGCAAACCCATATCTGCGAGATCGTGTACTCTTCTCTTTCCTTCCATTTCACAAAGATAGTTTCTTTGTTTTTCTTGTTTATTGTTCATACATTCACCTTTATCTATTAATATTCTACTTCGCGAACTCTTGCCAAGACCACAGTGAACCCGATCCATGATACTCACATGTATATCTCAAATAATCGTGATGAGAATTGAGAATGATACATAAACACCTGTCACAAGGGTAGTTCTTTAGTCTTCTTAAAAGCATTTCCAACGGGTTTGAATCAATCGTGATTGGGGAGCATCCTTGAAACAAACCGAAGCCTCATTCATTCACTGTGCCAATCTGCAAGTTTTATTGACGAATATGCAAATCAGGCCCGCCAATCCGTCCAGTACATGTATGGAAAGTTTGTAGCTAACTGTTTTCAGTAAGTATCATCAAGCGTCTACAGATACGAAGGTTGTTTTCAGATTTTTCGAAGCATGTTCACTGAGGGTGGTCAGATTCTTTGAAAATGCGTGGATGGCAGTCTGACCAGGAATGGTCTGTTTGCTTACCTGTGTTGCATGATCGAATGGGGCTTTAAGAACTTTACAGAAGCTTGGTCACTGGTGATATAGTGCTTGCTTAAACTGTTTTGGGAAGCGCAGTTTAGGGTTGTAGTAACTTGTGACCTCCTATGTTGTCAGTAGTGAATGTTTTATGAGGTAGTAGTGGTGGTCTTGAGTTATTTTGAAGATGGTTGTGAAAAAACCATCCACGTTGAAATGATAATCTGTCTTGACAACATTCGGCTCGACAAAAGTCAAGGGTAGTTCAGTTAGATCACTAAATAACAATTTCACAAGATGGTGACGGACCACTTCCGAAAATCCCAGAATTAAAAAATCAGTTTTGGAAGGCTGTAAGTTTGAGACCGACTGAGGATTACTAATTTCAGGACGAACTTTCATCTAACGGCAAACACCTGTGTTTGCGCTTTTTGCAAAGGCGTTCATGGTGGGCTAGTTGCACCTCTTAAGATAGCTGATAGAGCTTTTTAAAAAGGTTGCTGGAGTAAGTTCTTCAAGAACCCGCCATGATATTTTAAATTCCATTCTCTTCATCAGTATGATCCGTTTAGTACGGACCGCCCTGTGTATTGCGTAACACCCGACAGACGGTTCAGTTAATCCTGACTTAACATCGCCACATGAACCAACGAACCCAGGGCAAGCGGAAGCAGTGTTTAAAAATCCTCAGTTGAAGTGCAGAGTATGAGCCACTGAGGTTTGAGAATGACAATAGGCATTGGAATATCCTGAGCGTGCAACGCGCCAGTACACAGTTTGACCAACGCGAAATTTACGAATTGATCCCACGACTTAAGTTGGAATTAGATTGTTCTGGAGGTGCCACGATTCACTGTAAGTAATTCACACGTTAATTACCGAGTCCATCTGTGACGAAAGCTAGACCTTATGCCCACATTCAATTAGAGCCATACCAAACGTAATTGAAGCCATATGGAACAGACCAGCACTACGCTCTTTTGTCATAGACGTTCACATACATGTGTGCCTACCTTCAATATGAAAATGTGCATACCGGTTGATTGAATGCAAGACAGCTTGCGTACTACGGTAGAATTTTTGTCGATTCTTAGTAAATGTATAAGTGCTTGCTGAACATGACAAAACAACTGCCGTTTGCAAAGTTAGTCCTTTGTTACCTGTAAGATTCAATGAAAAACATTGCAACCCAACGGTGCGTCCATTATATCCCTCTTGTTTATTCGCTTTTATATTTAGTCACCCTCTTAGTATTGTTTATTCAAAATAAAGAAATTTGTTCATTTCACCAAACAGCTTTCATAACCGTCGTGAACAGTTGTCTTCAACTGTACGACTGCTTTCTCTATTGATGTTGTCCAGTAAAAGACATGAAGTGTGATTATTGAGAAGTTCGCCGGCGCATATAAATTCTTACGACTAACTTGTCCAGCATGCTATCATATTCATACAACAAATATGTCTTCTACGTCATTGTCATTGTTCTTGATAACCGAGAGAAGAACGATAAAGCGAACCAAAAAAGGTTATTTACAAAATAGGCTGACCTCAGGAAAATGCTGTAAGAATACCACTAACGTAAGCACTCACTTGGACATGACGCAAATTTCAGCCAGACGTTATATTTCCAGCGCGAACCGAATCACGCTAAGTGACACCTTACAAGTTGATTCACTGTTGTGATCAACATCAATATGTCGCAGAGTAATGTGACTGCTTGATTATCTTATGGTTTGTTTCGATCACTATTTGTTCAGATTATTTCGTACACGAAACATAAAAAACTGTCAACAAATATTGTCGGTCAGCGCGCAGCTCTGAAGCCAGCCATAGTTGTAATTTCCGTTTCCTAATTTGTTCCCGTGCATTGCTGTCTGAGCAAGCACGACTGTTTCTGCACTCGCAGTCAAATAAATCTGGTTCTAAATCCATCATTTTTGATCACTTTCAACTCAATGTTTGGGCTGCGTTCCTATGAGAAAAAATCTATGCTTGATATTTGAATCAGTTCGAGCTCACGACTGTCACGTAGCCCATTCAAAATTCACCCTTCGGACTTGCGAGGTGACTGGAAATTACTGGATTATCCCTAAAGGTTTCCAATCCTAATTACTTCCGCAGTAATTCTTCACTTCGGTTATCACCTTCAAATGGAGTTCTCGACACGCCTTCGTAAGCTTCTGCTACATACTGTCCACTGACTCCTTTGCACTCAGACAATGCACGCATATGCGCACTGGAACTGCTCATCGCCTTCTCAGAAATTAGTTATATTTTGAGAAGTGTTATATCACAGTTTTTGATTAGCTTCAGGCTATCACAATTATAAGGTGAAAATGAGGACATCTGGTGCACCAAAGTCAAACGGGTAAAGTCCAGACTAGGCCAGATTTAGTGGTTCAGCACTTCTACGGTCAACTAGTGACGCATTACGAATAAAGTGAAAACCGAAGGGTGATTGCTGTGTTGTCAGTTTCACAAGTCGAACATGCATCCAACTAACCACGTTTGCGTTAGTATCCACGCCACATATTTAAACAGCCGATTCGCCTAAGTACCGATGAAACCTACATGAAATCGTTCCAGCTGTTAACCACTTAAATGTAAACGTCACTTGAAGCAGGTTAAAAGATTATTTACATGGTGTCCATTTAATCAACTCCAGGTGAAGTACATCATAAGTGTGCCTCACGAAGGGTGTCTGTATGAAAATCATTTTGCACCTTGATCTTACTAGAATGTTGGAATACGTTATGCAGGCCAGTGTGAGTGCAACATGACTTTGAAAGTAGAGCTGTGTGAAAAGTGGGCATACGTTTGAGCACGAATTGTCGTTAGAACTGTGGCTGGTGTGCTAACATATGTGAACAGGTTGAATGATTGACGTTCATCTTCACGATGTTAGTAGGTCTGGTGTTAAATTACGGATGTTTTGTTTGTATAGCCAATCGTAGCTAACAGAGGACTCAGAGGTAAGCGTTATCAGGTAGGTTGAAACCACTTAAAATTTTTACGGTATACTCACCGTGCGAACTATATCTTCACGTCAGAAAATGTCACTCATCTCAACTGTGATGTCAACGCGTGTTATTCGAGTAGTTACATGCATTGTTGAGCAAAAGTGGACATGACGGAACAGTCGTTCTCAGCTGACGAAAACCGCATGCCCAAGACAGAAACACAACTCTACCCCAATTTTCACATATGTTCCACTCCTTGTGCTCAAACTTAAAATGACATTGCAGAATGCATACCTGAATACCTGAAAGGGAACGATAATGTTCTTATTTTAAATAAATTAATGAGGAACGTCAGATAATTATCAGAGACGGATTTATAATTCAACCAAAGAAGGCTCTCCTTTGGTGGCATCCAGGAGGAAATCTTCTTCCGATTCATTTTAAAGACCTCAAAACTGTTCAATAGCACGCTTCCGAAAAGCGTATCAGTGTGAATTAGGTTTGTGTCACACCATTCCTGGCATAACGCAGATGTAAACGTGGATATCTTGTTGCATTTGATCAGTTACGCATCCAGTCAAATCCATGAAAGCAGCTGGGCGTAGGCTACATTTTCATGCTATAATACGCATGTTCTGAAGTACTGCATGAAAGAAAATTATCTTGGTTGGCACTGTTGACGGATTAACTAGCTTCCGGGTTGACGTTTTGTGTGGAAACATAGGTGCTTTGTTAAGTGACCCGATCAGTCCAGAAGTCAAATCAACATAGCACTGTTAACCCATCAGTGGCTTTCTCACTTAGATAACCCATCTCCTCGAATATTGTCAGTCGTCAGAAAGACAAAACTGAAATTACTCTCGCTGATAAATATTAAAATGTTCGTTCAACTTACAGAGATCATAAGTGGTCCAGAGCAATTAAAGGTGAGTTCCGTATATTGTAGTGACTTAACCAGAAACTACATCATCCCTAACGTCTAGCACCGGTCTGCATCCTATTGCGCAAGTATCACTTTGTGTGTTCGTTGACGCTTTAAAAACACTGCGCGTTTACCTCTTTCTAAAACCATTTGATAGTTGTCTCCCCTCAATATTGATTAGTGAGAAAAGCAACCTAATGGTTGTCCCGCTTCCTTTTACTCCAATGGCTGGTTGTCACTGGGATCAGCTGTTTGTAGGAGTAGTGACAGGTGATGGCACGAAAAATCGGGTGTAAATGCCCTTCTTAGACGATTGCCCCAAGAATACTCCGTCAACCTGAACCACTAAGAGAATGTACATACAAAATATCCAGCTATGTTCTTACAATGGGTTAAGATATGTTTACACCTGCAAGTAGGCATTTACGCCACAGTGGTAAGTGTCAACATCTAAGGCCATTACACTTGGGAGTAAAATGCGAATATGCAATTCTACTCATGTTTTAGTGACGTGGCCATCAAACACTTCGGAACGTAAATTGTGAGAAAGATGCCTGCCTATGATTTTCGCGATGGCGGAACAACGTGAGGATCAGCGCTCTCGCTGGGTGAAGCCTCGACATGTTTGGCCAGGATGTCGGCAGTGTTGATTAATTTGGACCGGAGAAGCCAACATGTGAAATAGACGAATCCGAATTCTTTTGAACAGACCTAAGTGACCCTAGAGTTCAAGGGGACGGATTAGCCTTACAGCAAATAATGTAACCAACAGCCACAGCGACCCGTCGCCAACAATAAGCATTGAGGAATACGCTGTTCGCAATATGGTAACAAGTCGTTCACGTGTCAATGTGACAATCACCGCGATGAAGTAATCGAAATAAAACTGGAATCTGATCCACTATCTCTGCTACTATTTAGTTACCATAAATGTTGAAAACTTATGATAGTGAATAACTAATTCAGAGACAAACATCAATGGATGCCAGTATTTCGCACGGCTCGTCAGCGCCAACTCAACTATCACACAGACAGTTTCAGCATAAGGTATACAACATTTTGGGTGACATAAACTGTTAGTGGACGCCAGTCAGTATGATGTAAAAAATATGCACACACACACACACCATAGTTGAGACTGACGACAGTTTGAGTTTTAAGCCAACTCATTGCGACAACCTCAGCATAGTCTCAGAAGCCTTGGATCGTGTTAACGCTCTACGATCGTGAAGACCTAGGTCAACTCCAGTTACGAACAGTTGATGTGATGTGTCGAACAATCGACAAAACTGGAGGCCTTCGACTTCTCCTATTACAATGACAGGTTGTGAGATTTGTTTATGAGCCCACTTTAGTACAAGTTTATTAGTGCTTAAGACCAACGGATTATCGATTCTTCCTCCGCAGTTACGTAGGAGTTGACGTAGGCAAAACGATCAGCCATCAAGATGTTGGTCATCTTTAATTCTGTCACAGATTGCTCCGATTCTTAGTTTGGCAAAGTTGTGAACCTTCTCCAATGATGGGACATGTTATGTTGTTCGTACAGTCACAAAACCTCTTTGAAAATAGCTCAGTACGCCACGATATACCATTTCATTCATGCCACATTTGTGCCTATGCTCGCTGTGACGTAGTGTGAGAGGTTTTGAATGTCCCATCTCCCACAACCGCGTTATGAGTGTTGTGCAACGTAAGCGGAAATTCAGGTTCGGTTAGTTGCAGTAACCTTCACACTGCACACAGTACTTGTTTCATTAGGCTGAAACCAATCAAATGAACTTAGTGAACAGATCGCGTCGGTCATCTGCCATTGTGTACTTCGCATGATGATATTCCTCAGATTCTGGCTGATGTGCTAGTACAAGATTATTGTGCACACTCTTGAGACAGAGGACACATTTCTCAGTGAGCTCCCGGTCTTAAGAATAAAACAAAATATCGTTTACTTAACGAACGCGATACAAAAATTATGACAAGATATCACTTTGTTGACTCTCGATTATGATCATTACAGAGTTAGCAAAACACTTGACCAATGGACGATCGTTCGCCAAACCACCAAGTGGTGTCTGGGGAAAGTTTTAAAAACTGAGGCAGACTTTAGCGGTGCACAGTCAGAACAAAACCACCAGACAACCGGTCTGTGGGATAAGAGGGAAATTTTTTAAGGCTATCAATGTGTACGAATAAATTCCAGTTTGTAGCAGATTATATTTTGTTAGACCAATGTATGTAATTTGGTATACAACACTCTTGAAGAAGACCATCCGAGGTGATTGAGGCGCAGAGAATTACAAACTGCTCGTAACGTTACATCATTCTCAAACGATTTAACACCAATGCACTTTGTTCGTTAAAAACCATAAATTGCTATATGTTACTTAGCACTCACTTCATTTCAGTGCAAAAGTGAATTAGGGTTTCAAGGTTGGTACTTTTCGACCAGCGGTATGACAGAAGGAATTCGGCCTTATACCACATTTCTCATCGTAATCCAACGGTTCATCAAGTCTGTTTGTCATCATGCGCCAGACCACAGAAGACTGCTTCCACTTAACCACGGATAAACGTAAACAGCTGTATCGTCTCACTCGGAAAACGAAAAACTGGGTACCAACAAGAAAACGCTGTTTGGACATGATTATCTCAAGTAACCGTAGCTCATCTCCTGACAACCAGTCAGTGGCCAGAAAGCTACATCAGTACGCGCTTTACTCATTGGAATATTTTAATCATTGCACCCACACTGTCCAGTTTGGTAGTTTGCCTACACTGCAACACAGATATCCAAACTTATCGTTCTCATCACGCAACCAACATAAATTTCATTGAGAAGATAAACCCACAGCTACAGAACAGATTACAACACAACGCTATCTCCGCCACCCACGTAAGTTGCACGAACTGGTCATATCTAAATTTGCTACCACCATATCAGTGGAGACTTGATGGTACATCAGGTTGACTTACAGTCCAAGTAAAGTTGTGAAAGTTGAATTGTGTTCATATATAATCTTCCTGAATTGAATTGATTTTCGTCATAGTTCACTAAGCCTGCATTTGGAGTTTTATTCTACCGGTCAGCACTGATGCGATTCAGAAGTACTTTTTATCTCATCCACTGAAACCGCAATTTACCGGGGATATACAGTGTGGCCTAACCAATACGCCGCAAAAGTTTTCCACAAACTCGTTTTAGCCTATGTGATTCAGTCAGTTACTCCACTTACTCAGAAAATCACATGCACACAGGAGCCAATGCCAGATTATGAAAACTGATGAGTAGTCGAGGATTTGTTTTGTTCTCAAGTTGGCCATCACTCACACTTGAAGGCAGCGTTCGAATTCTGATAGACTTTCCAGCCAGCCTCTTTCGAAAAGAAGCACTAGACTCGAGTTTCGCTCACATCAAAGCTTGTCGGTAGTGCACATACTTGGCATGGCCGGAACTAGAACTCCGGCCACGCGTTCATGAGCCAGCCGTGTTGACCACTGCGCCATTGACCTCACATTAGGCACGACCGAATAATCAAATCTGAACGCTCAACCACTCTCGCTTGTGAGCAATGATCAGGTTGCCCGATCGTCTCGAGAGGAGACACAGTTACTGTCCTATGAACTCCAATCGATAACCTCGCGATTAGGACTTCAAAGACAGGTCGAGATCACTGATCTCATTAAACCTGTTTAGCGGTAGCTTATTAGGAAGCTCAGTGAGTATGCAACGTGCTAGTAGACAAGACGTAAAACATTACTCCTGCTTGCAGATGTACGATTGCAATGAAAACCGGTGTTATCGTTCTACTACCCAAAGTTCCGAAATTATGTGAATCTATTTGTTTCCATGGCAATCCATCATGCAGAAACAGAGGTCCGGTATAGTACAAAACAATTGCCTTTAGCAAAAAGAGTCATTTGTTCCGCAGCAAACTATATTTCAACCAGTTCCGATTCCGATTGTTTTACTTGACAGAATATAATGAAAAACCATATAGACTGGGGCTGATAATCACTTCATAGCCAGAGAGCCGGGTAGTTTGGTTTAATCGCATGGCGCTAGACAACAGAAGAGTAGAAACTAAGGTTGACATACTGAACTCTGCAATAATTAAACTGGTGTGTCTATATAACATGTCACTGGTACCGATTTGGCAAACAAGACGACTATCAACGTTACAGCAGAAGATTGAACTTCATTTTTTGAATATCCTGAAAAATGCTTGAGGATAGGGTACTGTGTGTTGACGATAGACAAAACAAAATTAGCATATTATATGTATATATATGTATATACTGAACGATACAGCCGTCACAACCCATCAATCACATACTGCTCAGTCTGTAAGTACCGTGAATCATTAGACTGTAAACGTTTACATAAAACTAAAAACATCATTTCAGAAACCGTGGGTTACCATTGCGGCGTTTGCATGATGAGAGTGCTTCAGGTTTTTCACGTTATCAACCTGTCGCCACATTTAGTAAAGATAATCAAGAAAATGTGGGCCATTCATATCACCAATGAAAAATGTAAGGGCATTTGATATAACCAGTATTCCCATAACTACGTGTACAAACTATATATAAACAAAAAAACGTTAAATTTGTAAAGTAATTAAAACGAAAGGAACAACCAACAATGGTGAAATGTAGAAGCAAATGGACAGCAAACAGACTAAATTAAACTGCTCAGTTCTTGTTCATAATTCCACATCAAAACGGTTGTATTGTGGTAGGAACATACGGTAACAATCGGATTGCAGATTCGAATGTGGGTGTAAAATAGACTTCGCAAGTCAATCGCCGTTTGCCTGTGTTAGACAACAGCCTGTCTAAATCGAGGTATTCAGTGCTCAAATTCATCTTACAGGACGCCACTAATATGGGCTAAGTCTGTCGTGTTAATCCCACTCAGCTGAATGGCTACTGCTTAAGATTACAAACCCTTCGACAATTATCTTCGCTTTACTGTTTCAAATCACCGTGTGTTTTTCTTGCACCTATTGCCAATGAACAGGGAGCTAAAGCAGCGTCTCAGTGTTTAGCAAAACTTCAGTTGTAACTGGAAACACAAACAACTAGAATCTCCAAATATCCGGGGTTCTGGTGAGCATATAAAACTGAGACTCGGAAAAGAACAAATAACTTCTTGATCTGTATGTTATTTACAAGCAGCGGTGGGCTCAAATGCCGTGCTGTACATGAATACAAACAGATAACTCAATCCAGATGAGATAATTATAGTTTCTAAATTAAAACAACCACGGGACACAAATAAAATCCCGGGTTATTCCCGCATATTTTACGCCTGATCATAACTATTGTTTCCGCAAAATCAAACACGTATTTATTACAATGACAATCAGTAGCAAACATACGAGAAACATGTTAACAAAAGAAACTACAAACTTAGGAATCGCTCATATTAACTACGAAATAAGATTAGTGGTCAAGCCTGTAGGAAGAAAACACTGTACATGCAAAGACGCGACAAAGTGAGCCCTTCGTCACTGATCACGTAGACAACACATGCGCGGCCACATTCCTTAAAGCCCTATACAGTCGTGTCAAAACTGTTGGATGAGAATCGGACAGTGTTATGATGGAGTGAACTGTGTGTCACTGTCAGTCACAAGCGTTCCTGTGAAGTCAAACTGCGCAAATATGCTACTTAAACACGAGATAGTGACAGTCGTGGAAACTTTAGGTAGTGGAACGTTCTCTGGCCACTTAGAAAAGGCATCTACGAGGATAAGAAAATATTGGCCGTTGAATGGACCACCAAAGCTGGCATGAACTTTTTTCCAAGGGCCATCTTGTAGGGGCCAGGAATGCAGCACGTGCACACCATTCGCACGAAATCGTAACCGTTGAGTAACGTGGCCCAACGCTGAAGTCTGTTAGCCGTTTGAACAGGTATACCCTTTTGTAGAGCAAGTGTGGAAATCAGGGGCTTATTAGCCGTTCACAGTGAAAACCGGAGGCCGTACAACAATTTATAGAATTTTTTCAAGGGCGAAAAATGAGCCAAACCTTCTTTCTCTATCTGACTGTAATTTCTCTCGGCAGGTAACAGTGTTTCCAAGGCAAGGCCGATTGTCTTTTGGTGGCCGTCTAGAAACTGGTGTAAAATGACAGCTCCAACGCTACATCAGAAGTGTCAGCAGCCACAATAATAAGGAGATTAGGATCATAATATTTCAATAATAGATCAGAAGACAAAATTCGCTCAAAGCCGTCAAACGCACACTGATATTCATGAGACGAAACCGACTTGGTGAACTTGCGTAACAGATTGTTTAGGGATGGCTTACCAACTCTTGTTCTGCTTATCCGAGTGGAGCGTCTTTAACAACCACGATCTATTGCACTTTTGTTCTTTTAATGACTTCAGTTTCACGCAAAAAAAGAAACTGAATATTGAGCGGTTACGCAAGGCATGCAAAGGAGACACAAGTGTAAAATTTTGTAGGAACACGACTGTAGGCGCTGGTAGTCTCGGACAGTTAGGTTATCAACGCACTCATAGTACATCGGAGGCGAAGTAACGATCAGTAGATTAAGCACAAGAAGTTGGTGTTTGTTATACCCGCTTTCCCGTTTACATCGACCAGCAACCAGCGTCAGTCGCTAAATCACCCCCCCCTCTGCCTTCCAGAAACCTGGATCATGATCACCTCCTACTTTTTCCTCTCCTCGGCTTTGTCATTGAAGTGTGTAATTAAGGCTTTTGATTTACAACGTAACGTTAAACTGGTGCTTTCTTCTTCCTCAACCCCTCTGGAATGCAATACTATGTGCCACTATATTGGACTACTTTCATACCTTATTTTTTCACTACACTTCTTAGCAGTTTAGACCTTGCTATGTTAGTCCCTCTAATGTTTGTTTTTGAGAAATAAAATTGCCTCTCTCATATTGACCAGCTGTCTGGTTAACCAGCATCGGCCTCCACTCATGCCCCCATCTCGTCTTAATTCCTCGGGTTTACACTGGATACATGGAGTGTGGGTGGAACTAGCAGCCGCTTAGCGCAAGCCACTTGTGATCAATGTCATGCGCATACGTCCTCTGGTTTTGGTCAGTGCGATAGGACAATTCGAAACGGATTTCGCCAACCGGTTCTTCAATGTAGGGCTAATGCATAACGCACACACATCCACTCAGATGGCAAACGTACACAATGAGTCCCAGGGTAAAACACTACTTAATGGACTAAATCCGGAATGGAGATGAGTATTGATGGACTACGTCCGCTGCACTCTGACAGAATGAAATTCGTAAGCAACCTTATCCGACAAATTTTCAAACACTCATAACTATAAACATAGTCAATACTAGAGTACACTGGAGCTGAAAACGTCGCTTGCCATAAAAAAACTAAGAGGCATAAACAACAACGACTAATTGTTTTTGGATTCACGTAAGTCGTTGACTGTGCTAGACTGCTAATTCTTGAACTCACTGCTGGTGTTTACTGGATGAATCTGAACCTTGAATGGAGCAACCTGTAATTTTATTCCACCTGACACGCACAATTTTCAGACAGTAGGGAGATGTTTGTTGACCTTTAAGTCATTCTTAACCGCCAGCAATCCACAGAAAAGCCCACCATTGCTGCACGGTAGACTAAGCACTTTTTAAGATACATGGCATCTGACTTGCTATAGGAATCCACACTCGAAACCTACTTTCTGAGAGTGGACTTCCAGATGCGGCAACTTTCCCGGATTTGATTGAAACGGCGGATACAGCGACCAGTTGGACAGCGTAGAATCGGCATGGATGTAAGTTGGTTAGAACGAATTCAGTTCTATTGTTATTCTCCATCAAATGTTCCGCACCGTCTAACCAGATAATGTAGTTATCCACTGTAGCGTATTGGCCCACCGGTAACTTCCACAACAGCTTCAAGCTCTTGATCATAGGAACCAGCCTGAGGTCATATGGTGTGGCTGGGTGCTCGCCTAGCATCCGAACGGATTTCATAAGCAGTCCATCAGTTTCCAGAAAGGTTAATTGAAGAGATTTAACGGAAATTGAAAACAACTGGTTTCATCAGTAAAATTAAACATGATGGTCATATGAAACAAATCACATTAGGTTCTGCGTTGTTGAATGTTTAACATTCTGATGACATGGGGAAGGGTAACATCTTCAGAGTATACAGTGGTTTTCAATCTGGTTCATACTCATCTGCTGCGAATGCTTAAACTCCTAATATGTTCACAGATTAGTCTGGAATTCAGGCTGGCGTACTAATGTTTTCAAGATCTTTAGATCAATAATTATCCGCAGACCAGAAAATACTGCCGACTATCAATTTGGAAATATTCCAGAATGTGAGAGCTTGGGATTTTAACTCGTAATGTATCAACTCAAATGTGATGGATACAAAAACGGTATGTACGCAAAACCAGTAGAAAGCTGTTCACTCAACTGCAAAAACCTGAACTAATCATCATGACACTATTGATCGACCATTGATCTCCAGCCAACAACATGGAATAGTTATACTCAGTACAACAAGCAAATAACAAGTTCTCCGCATATAAGGTCACTAGTTCGATAAATGAACACTGAATCAAGCGAAATCTGGACCAGTAAGAAGGAGACAAATGAGAGGATGTAAGTGCGCTGTGGTCTAATTATCGATCTTGTGAACGAAATCAATCAAAAATTGATAGAACGCTACGAGTGGTTAACTACTCACCACAGTGACATGGACATTAGGGGTTGGACTGATCCGGAATATATAGGTTAACGGTCGAAAATATTTACCCGATCCGATTTCACGTCACGATGTCAAATATAAGTGGAAGCAGTCGATCGAATTTTAGATCACCAAACTCTCATAGATTAGCAATCGTGCTTCCTCAATTGTAAGTTTTTAATGCACATGCTCAGACGATATTGTCTCGTTTAAACTAAGACGGCAAACTGGGCGATATCACGCTCATCAGCATTCTTGCAATTTATGATGAACAATATATTGCCAATTTTGGATAAGAACCGATCCAAAGAAACTGAAAACAGTGACGAACCAACCTGCCTCTCGTATTTATGTATGGACAAATTAGGAGCTTCTACGTCTACAAGAGATTAGTGAGAATTCAACTGAAAAGTTGTTGTGTCACAGGAAAATGACTTTCCGTTTTTACCTATTGGATATGTGAACTCCGGAGTTGCCTCACATATCTCACATGGTTAGTTTAACATTTCTGTAGACACCGGTTGGTTCGAAAGTTTTCAGGAGTTCATAGTTCATAGTTAACTCGGTTGTGTAACATAACGTATTTGTCCATATTTGTGCAACCGGATTTGGGTATCAGTTTTTAGTACACGTAGCATGGATTTCTCATATTTCCAGCTAGTGATATGGCATTTTAAATAGTGGTTGGTGGTCAGAAGATGTGAGTACAATGACACTCAGACGTGCGCATTCGTGCACCGAAATGACTGGCAACAGTTGAAGGTTCTTTTGTGAGCAAATCTTCCGAGATCTAAGCTATCACCCCGAGTCATTAAAGACAACTCAGTTCTTGGGGAGCTGTTCTCTTAAGTCAGTTTATATAAGTTTACTCAGATCAGTTCCTGAATACTAGTTACCAGTTTTACATTTCCAGTCATCATGCCAACTGAGGAATGTCCTTCACGCCCCGGATAAGCACTACTGCTCACGGATGAGTTCGCGTCAAATGAAAGGAAAGCCAAAGATCTGGTGTGCACTTAAAGCAAGCTGCGTTCTCATCCTGAAGAGAGACAATCAAGGAATTAGTTGAAGTGTCCTACACATTCCCTCCACCAAAACTTTCGGTATAAACATAAAACCTCAGGTGTAAAACTCTGTTAATTCAGTCGGAAGCCATTTGGCAAATAGCTATATTAGACAATGCGGTAAGACAAACAGGACAACACAAGAGACAACCCTTGGGCTTAAAAGAAGTGGAATTCACTCGGATGTGGTGAACAGTAGATTTGTCATCCGAGATTACTATACACAAGCGTGTATAGTCATGTGTGCTGTTTTCTGGATCCCAGAAAATTTCCTTCCCAGATCTGTCAGCTCACTTCTTTGGCTTCAAGGAAAGTTGGTAGTATCCGTCCAGGACAATATGCTCTCAAAGTTTAGTTGCGTCCACAGTTACCGAGATGTATTTTCAAAAAAATGACAATCACGCGGTTTTGTAATACCGAGTTTAGCCACTTCATCTGCGTATCATAATAGCCGTTACAACAGATGGTTCATGAAAAGTCAGCTATGGCATAATTAACATTTTGTTGACCGTTTTGAGGCCACAATTTCGTGATCGTTGTATACACAACGCGAGAGATAGAGGAAAAATACGACTTTGGGACCATTTGTGCGTGGAAACTATGAGTTAAAAGAAAATCTGTTGTCGTTGTTGTAAAATACGAGGTGGAAAAAAACTGTGCAAATTGTCGAACGTCTCCGGTTGAAAGGCTTGTTAGTGCATTTGTCACAGGCTCTGAAGTGAACAGCAAGTGCATAGTAAGCGAGTTGAGGAAAAATAGTCTGCATGGACTGTAGAGATGCCTGAAGTTGTCGACCTAAGTGATCAGATGGTTTTGGTGGATGTCCAGCACGTATGCCTGTGGAGAAGTAAAACCAATTTGGTAAAGCAGGCACCAACTAAATTTTGGCAACAATTATTATGAATTTCAAATGACGGAAAAACACGGATGGTGATCGGAAGTTGAGGTAGCACTGAAGCGTACTGACCATCATGGATAACTAGGAGTTGAAACACGAAAACGGTTAACAGATTTTGAAGTTCGTATGACGATTAGTACAACAGATATGAGAGAGAAATGAGAACCCATACGCAAATAGATTTTAGCCGCACAGAATATAAGACCAGATTTAAACATGTTGTTGCGTTGATGGTTGTCTTATACCATTATGACAGTTTATGTATTCCCTTCACATCTGAGCATCTGTTACTCGCGGTTTTGTGTTTCGTGAAACTTGAGGGTATGCACCTGTGGAATGTGCATACAAAGTATGACGACTTTTATTAAGCAGAACCGGACGGGGTCCTTAAATTAGATAGTTTTCGGTTAAAATCAATCTGAACGACATACGTTTGTGTGCATGTATTTGGGCAATAACTCATCTGAAACAGAGTTTGTTTTTGTCGAATCCCTTGATGTCTTCTCGATTGAGCCATACTTTCAAGCCAACGTGATGCACCATATGTGGCATTTATATAACCCGAAATCCCACTAAAATTTAGCAGGTGATAAAACTTACCTGTTGTTTTGAAAATGTTGACAAAAATGAAAATTTTTAGGAAGCCTGACGACATTTTTGAACGACTTTTCCAGTTACCATAAAAGTCTGTTAGGTAACAAACGTCACGTGCACGAGATCTGAGGCCAAAACACGCAACCGTGTGTAAAGACACCCACCCACCTGGAAATGTCCTTTCCGTGACTGTATGCGAAACCGCTCCCGGGATGAATCCCAAGTAAGCTTGAACACGGTAAGTATAGACCACTTGAGGGCGTAGTCCACCAATCAGATGAGGCCCGACAGAGTTGAACGTCTGTTTCACCACATCTTTCTTCCCAGAACTACGATACAGCACGTAATAAACGCGACATTTTGATGACAGTTTGTTTGGTCTCAGCCAGGTGACCACTTGTTGTTTTCCAGAATCCAAATTGAAAACTTGCAGTTCACGGGGTCGCTTGATCTCTGTGAAGAATTGACAAGCCGAAAAACTCAGCTTATACTCAGGCGGCGCCATTGTTGAACAGGGAATGATTAATCCACGAAATGGATGCAGACTGTCATTTATAAAAATCCCTCATATGTATCCGTCCATATTTTAACATACAGGACAGGTTACACTTAGTTGCCCATTTGCCTAATGTCCTGTAATTTACTGAGTAGTTTCACAGTGATTCGACGTAATCACCATTACTGCCTGCGGTCACTTTATAGATCTGAAAACGGTGAACAATGGAACAAGATAAACTGGAAATCCGTGGAAAACCTATTCTTTTCGTCCACTCGAAAATCAACATAAT
This sequence comes from Paragonimus westermani, assembly GCA_008508345.1. Classification (NCBI taxonomy): domain Eukaryota; kingdom Metazoa; phylum Platyhelminthes; class Trematoda; order Plagiorchiida; family Troglotrematidae; genus Paragonimus; species Paragonimus westermani. The sequence continues at coordinate 33,367 of QNGE01003527.1, forward strand.
GTATGATCAAACCTTTAGAGCTTACCACTATCAGACTCACTCTGGTGATTCGGTGACACCTGGGGTCTGGCACTAAAATAGCCCACATTTTGGTATCACTTGGGAATATTCCACTGGCGTTGCATACTTGCAACAGTATTTGAAACATTCCATTCCAACCCTTGTGAAAGTTCATCAACCTGGCGGTTGTTTGCTCAAAGAGTAGATTGTGATATTATTTTAGGAACTAAATGTTATCAAGTTCGGTATAAAAGACTGTGGCGGGGCCCAGTCAACACAGTCAGCAGACGTGCATTTCAATGCTTCAAGTGTGTACGTGTTTTCTTCACGCTACCTGCTTTTTGTATGACCCACTTGAGTCCATTCAACTAGATTTTCAAAGCGCTTTCTAACCGTACCCGTAATTTGCAGATATATTACACCTTTCTTGAATGATAATTTCCAAGCACTTTCTCGCCGTTCTGTCGCATAGTCACTTGTGCAAAATTGTGTAACATCAATTACAGAACAGGAATTTTGGTGTCATGTCAAAGTGAGCTTCAAGCTCTTAGCAAAAGTGCCATTAATTTCCTGATCGAATACAAAGGGCTTCCTGACCGACCAACCTGCGTAAACGGCACATGCAGCACACGGAAGCCCGTGATCAACTCCTAGCCCGAACTCGTACAGGCGCATTTATTCCAGCTGCCAACCGCTGAACATTGTTAGACAATCACTGGTCGACCATCCGATCAGCGCTTCCAACCCCCTATTCGATGTGACCTTGAGAGCACGTCAGCAATCGGATCAGCTACTCGCGAAGTCGAAGTAGACATACTTAATTTATACATTATCTCAGTTCGTTGCTCTGGTCAGCAAATGTGTTGGTACAGCGCACCTAACACCATCACGATTCCGGTCACCAGATCGTCTGCTACCTGGTTTCTGGTCCGGCATATCCTGTCTTCGCTAGACACAGCGACGTCAAGGATGCAGATCAAACTCATGGCCAGAAGGTTACAATTCAAACTCATTTACAAAGGCTTGCGCCTAGGATTTCGAGATCAGTGAGACCGTAACTCAAGCAAGCAGTCCGAGTTTTGCTCTGCCCTAACCCACAGGTTTTACTCCATGGGACTGAGACATTGTGCTGACTAGGATTTCGGCCCTTCCAAGTGCAGACTTGACAAACAGGTCAATTAGGTGGAGTCAGATGAGAATCAGATGCATTCAAAGAGTTTTGCACTACTAACCGCGTAGAAGTGTGTAGGTAGTGAGGCACGATCCAATGGGCACACGGTAAAATCATTTTCATAGTTGCGCCACTGTCGTTTTCCGAATCCGGACGAACGGGATTAGAAAGAGCACCGTTAGACAAAGAATATTTCCACCACCCAACGACTGGCCCTGACGACTGGTGTGTTATCTAATATGGTCGAAGAACATCCGGTATCGCCAAAAAGCCTGATGTAGCTTCGAATAAGTTCACTGCGTGCAACAGTGATTAGAATCAGATATTAATGTCCTATACACTCCCTATCAAGTGAGTCAGACCATTAGTTTGTTAGCACTAGGTAGGTTTCCCAAATAAAACCCTATATCCTTTCGTCTCGCAGGCCAGACTTTTGATTCGTAGATTGTGGTTGGTGTTCATCAAGCCAGCCCTTTTCGGTAGCATAAACGACCTGGAAGCATAAGAAGTTATCGTTCTTGTATCAGTGACAGTATTCACCTATCATGAACTTCTTCCATTTCGCTCTCCAAGTTTACTACCTTCCTTCTGCCCTCGAGTAAGAAACATAGTCGTCTTTAGTTTTCGCACTGTCCGGCAAATTATTCAACAAGCCACTCCAACAAGTATTCTCATGTCTGAAGCATGATATGTGCTGTATGTGTAAGTTTGTGTTCCTAGCACAGTTATCCACCTGAGTTCACCTACAGATAAGTGCTTCTCTCTCAGTATCTCTGATGACACCGAACAAGGATCTCATGGCCATGTTGCAACAGAAATCGCACCGAGTTAAAAGCCGGAACAATGTTTAGTCATTCGGATATCAATAAACGATCGCTTGTGCGCTCTCAGACGCACTTCTCCAGTTAAAATCTGTCGAAGCAAATCAGAAAACGCTGTATATTCACTGTATCGGCGTAAACAATCAAAGGATAGCTGTTAGAATGCTACCGACAGTGCGCCTACGGTGCCCTCGTTGACCTTCTGAAGCAGACTAAACATTGATATCACCATACTAGCCGTCGATTTTATTGATTAGCTTGGTCGTCTTTCTCCAAAAGAGAAGTGGCTGGGAGGTACCTTTGGTGTCCGGACACAACGCACTGAAAGTTTCGAAAGACTGCTAAATCTATGAGCATCCCACGGTTCCAGTACGTTGAGCACCGCATTTCAACACAGAAAGAAGCACGGTGTTACGTGGAGACTTCTGTGTGTTTCTCAGCTGTGGCCATAGCTTGATCACATAGCAGTCAGTTTGAGGCAGTGCCATTTTTTAAAAGACTGTCGTGCATTTTGGAGAAACCACCTGGACTCTGAGCATGTTGTTGTATGTGTCCGTTTTGGTTCATCCTTTGTCCAGAGGACATACGCCCGTAAACCCAAGATACTCAACTGGCATTCGAGCAACGACAGTGTATGGAACGCTTGCCAAGAAGCATTAGTGAACAAGTTGTCCAGTTTGAATCAGATGAGAGATCCTTATTACGAGGATGTTTTTGGTAACCGATTAATTTTACGTTGACTTCGTCAGAATACTGGCAAGAAATACAAAACACTTCCAAGACCGCTACCTGTCTCACTTAGCGACAAAATTGAAATGGCACCGCAGCAAGTCACGCATGCCAGGTCTAATATCCCAATCAAACTATATCCAGTCGTCCACAAGTCAGACAGTTCTTTGCTGTGACCACAAATCTGAACAGAGATCATTCACTCTGTTCTCCTTCATAAGACTACGGTTGATTGTAAAAATACACCCCAAGATTCAAACCCGTGGGGGTTTACAATTGATAGATCTGAAGTTTCCAGCCTGTAGGTGGCAAATGTTAGTAGGTGTGTTTGGGGTGCTCACTAGACACCAATTCCAGAAAAAAAGACTTACAATGTCATGTTTGGCTCCATGCGTGACTAACCAAGCTTCGCTGTCCCGAACTGCAACTTGCCGTCAACTTCCGGGCAGTAACGTGTTCCACGCAGACCGAGTTCGGTAAACGAGACCGTATCTCCGTGAACTACATGGTACTTCCAAGCTAACGTTCACCCAGGTCATCCCAAGATTATGACAAATGCTTCAATAATCACTTCATCCAAACAGACGACAAATGAGATGTAGCCGTCGCCGTAATTAAAGACGGCGGCATGAGCATCGAAATGGCAGAGATCGACTAATTTCAAAAACGCTTACAGAGACCTGAATGACTAGAGATGAACACTTGAGAACTGCGCTCTGTTGTGATCTTCTTCAAGTGATTCCATGTCAATACCGCATCCAATTTTTACCAAATGGACGAGTTTCCAATGACATGCAACGAGTTCAGACCATTGATTGTCGGCATAACGAAAACGTGGTGTGTGTGTCAGACATTGAAGAAAAGAATACTCATCTTCCAAAAATAACTGTTCACGGCCACGATCGCCGGTGTGCTAAATACACTGATACAACTCTTAATGCTAAAATTCTGTCTCAGACATCGGTGGCGTATGACTCTGTTTGTCTGAGCTTGTCGGGGAACGTACGGTGCATTTTGTATTTTGAGTAATCGCTTAGCTCTTCGATGGGTGTGACTTAGCGATCCCTGTCCGTCTTGTTAGTTAACAGCGTTTCAATCAAGCAGTTTTTTCTCCCCAGTACTAGCGAGGATCCTTTAGACGTGTGATATTAACTGCCCTGAGGCCGTTTTCAACGTTAGTGGAGTTAATAGTAAACACACGTTATCTACGGTTGAGTTCTACGATGCACTTATGAGTTCCCATTCAACGCAGACAACTGAAGAAACAGTATGACTACTGTATGATCTACGACTGGGAGGCAACAGCTGTGAAGGTTGACAAACGTATGTGCCAGCTACATCTGACTAAAGGCTTTAATGATAATTCAAGACTACCCTATCCCATCATTAATTCCACTGTCAAATGTCTCCCCTTAATCTTACGCTTACAACACAGATGAGGTGACCACCTACCATGGAGAAATCGCCAACGATCTTCCCAATAAGTGTCTGTATATGTCCGGTTGCAGTTACACACCATCATCTAGTGTCAACTCTACCGATTTCACGAGAATAATTACTTTCGCACCAGACGGTAAGTTCCGAGAACTATCAGTGCTTTGTGAAAATAAGCACGCTGATCTCATCTCTCTACTGGTACCAAGGAAGTAGACTAACGAGTTGTCATATTAATAGATCTATCTGGAATGGCAAGTTACCCAAAACTTGAAAGATGTGTATGCTGTCACCGATTTTTAAAGACGGTGGTCGCAGGCTGACTACATTATTATCCTTCGTCTCCGAGGTCACGGAGAGTTTGAGTACTGACCAATTACATAGGCGAATAATTCAATTTTTATCCGTCTTTGGTGGTCAACGGGGATTTCGGACAGGGTTCTCATGTGTTGCCAACCCACTTGCCGCTCAAAAAGATTGGATATAGGTGGCTGGACAAAGCAAACTTGCCGAGGTAGTTTAACCAGACCTCTCTGAGGACTTCAGATGAATAGATTATTTTACCACTGTGCATGAATTTTCATAAATACGGCACAGAAAATCTAATCTCATAGCCGCCGACTGTCTAAGACTGTCACTTTACTGTCAAAGTGGGCATGTCAAGCAAAATAGGATGAATAATCAGATCGGAGGCACAGTTATTCTAACATACAGATGAATATTTCGACGCGGTCGTACAATACGACCAGAGGCCACAGTGGATCGATTGCGGGCAGCACGAACGACCGAACGAGTTATCGTCCAACAAGGTCGGCCCAACGGGGGAGGAATGGCATGCGAAAAACGGCTTGACAAAAGGCGTCGGACACACAAACTGGGTCGAAATACACACGACGTGTGAGCGGAAGCCGCGGATGTTGTGGACCGGAATTATGGGTTATAAACGCGAGTGCGCGTGTCGCATGGTAACCGGCATGTTGGACAATAAAGATTTTGCTTTATTGGACGCCTTTTCACGACAATATTACATCATCGGACCATTAGAAGTCGACTCTCCTTTACGACAAAAAGGGACGCGCCTCGGCCAATCAGTAAACAAAAAACGTTAATGATATACGCGATCACAACATAAGCGCGATTGTCTCAAGTAACCCTAAGCCCTTTCCCAACAGTAATTCAATGAGTAAGAAAACCAAACCGGTACTCAAGTTACTCGTCAACATACTTTGGCGATTGTACCCAGGCTGTTCCACTATTATCCCCGGATCTCTAATTCGCTTGTACACCCTCTGCATCTTCTCACAGCTTTTGCAGTCATGCGAACTTTTATTCCGTCCTATTCGAAATTGTAATGGAAATCCTCGAATTAAATGTCAGTAGTGCAAAGTGGTGGGAGTAGTATGATCAGTTAGCTGCCCTAACTTCATCGTCATCCTTAAATGAAAACTGAAATCAATTTTAGTGAACCCGTGCACTCAGTAACTTAGCTACATACCGCAAGCAAAACAGTTCTTAATAAAGCAGCATTTAGATGCATTGAAGTGTTTACAAAAGAACGGGCGTATAATGCTTTCTAGTCCGAATAAAGGAACGGAAGCTGTCTTAAAGAACAGCGTTGATTACATTACCAAAATGAGTGATATACTTCTAATGGTTGGGAACAGTGGTGGTGTTGTTCGTAGCGCGGATTGATGGTTTTGGTATTGATATGTTCGCCGAGCTTGGCATTTAGGTCGCAAACGTTTCATCACCAAGCGAGGTGACATCATCAGTGCGTGAGTGTTTCAGCGTATACGCTGCCAAGCTCTGCGAACATATCCATACCAAGAGCGATATACTAGCTGATAGCTCAAAATTTTATCAAGATGAGTACGGAGGAAGACAAAACACTAATTATAGAAAAGGAGATAGTGAAAACTCTGCGTAGAATGAAACAGGAGGAGATAATTGATCCGGCCACTTCCGAATGCATCCGTCCCACTGGAACAATAATCCCTAGGTTATACTGTCGGCCCAAAGTTCCCAAAACAGGTTTGCCTTTGAGACCAATTTTAAATATGTGCGACTCACCTCATCATCATCTGGTCAAATGGCTCGCCAGTCTGCTCAAACCCATCAGGTTGGAGCCATCAAAACACAGTCTCCAGGACACGTTTTATTTCGTTGACACAATCCAAGACTTGAACCTAAACAATCAAAGTTTGTTCTCATTCGATTTTGCCTCACTGTTTACGAACTTGCCTCCATAGGAGAGGAATGACTATTTATGCGATTAGATCGAGCGTAACAGCAAACATATGGACACCCTAAAAGATGAACTGAGAGAACTGCTGGTGGTGGTATAGTAAGAAGAGAAGATGGTTCAATCTGGCGAACCGTGTACAGAAAACAGACTTGGAGTGGCCAGTACATTCTCTTTGACAGTTTCGTTTCGGTAGATCAAAAGCGAAACCTCATACGATGCCTGACAGGTACAGCGTCAAAGGTCTGCACCCTTGACACTTTATAAACCGAGCTAAACTTTCTACAAGAGGTGTCCACGCAGAATGACTATGCAGTGCGTTTCAGTCAGGAGGCGAGGCAAGCCGTAGAGTTGGAACTTAACCCAACCTCTGTGAACAAGAAACTTACGTTTATTGGTCTTCATTTCAAGGGAGATCCCATGGTCGAAGTTATCTCAAGAAAGCTCAGAAAGCCAGTCGAAACGACCTATCTTGCCGCTCAATTGTGCGTCGCTTTCCGTTTAACACCCGTCAACATATCACAACTCAAAAACAATCTTCCATGTTCTACAACCAGTTGTTGTGTTTACTCGTTTGTCTGCTGGTGTCGAACATCATATATTGATCGCACTACAAGGCAACTGCCTGACAGAGTCCGTGAACGTCACCCTGTGTGGTTGAACAGTGATGTGATTGAAACGCTTTCAAGCGCGATTGTCACTCATTTGATTGACTACAATCTTTCAGAAGAATTTATTCCAGATTGTCTATCGACTGCTAAAGAATCGATCAAAAATGATGAGACTTCAAATACTGACCAGTGCTGAAACTATCGGCACGCGATTGCGCAACCTTGACTTCTGCACTCAGAAGAAGTTCGTGCAGATATTTAACCTCCTCTGGCCCACAATCAATCAAGCTCGCGATTTAGAATAGTGACTGGGTAATTGATAACAAACACGCCGTCCATAACCCAAATTGACCGTTTTTCTGACTCACCCTAGTTGTTGTTTTCATATATGCGTTGCAATTGGCCTGATGGTCACACACAGAAAACAAGTCTTGTTCGTTATTCTGTCGTTCTCATCACTTCAATAAGTAATTTCCGGAACCAAATTTTAATAGGGTGAAAAATAAAATGCGCGTGATTTACAGATTGTCAAATTTCTGGACGCATTTTTATGCGTGTGCAACCAGACGACAAAATTGCGCTACACAGAGATTAACAATACCGCCTCAGCATTAGTGTCTTAAGATACCACGAAAACCGGGGCATATCAGTTGTGTAAACAATTCTAAGTGTCTGTACAGAATCCACTCACTGAAGAAGATAATGAGCAAACGCTGAAGCTCGTTGTTTCAGTCCTGGTTGCAACGCACACTTACCAGCGCTGAAACCTTGCTCTCTGCCGAAACGAAATCGAAAGCGGAGCCTTTGGAACAAAGTACGTCTCACTTTTTTGAGCTCCCGCGAGTTACTTTACAGACAGGCGGCAGTAAAATGAAGTATACTCGATGCCGGCTTCCCAGGTGGATGTCTTGGTTCAGTGTGTAGCTTGTTTGTTTTAGCACGTGATAAACCTAGACAAATTGTTTTAATCCAATGCTCGTTATAACAAAATCCGATGATACACCAGAGTGTCAACTGGATTGGTCACTGCGTTGACTTAAAAGTATGCTCGAGTTGCCGACTGCTCGGATCTAGCTACTTCACGTAGACGAGGTTGTTCCATTCAGTCACCCCATAATGAGTGTCAGCTTGTGTCATAGCTACTTGGTTCCCCACTCATACTGGGTGCGCTCAAGGATTTGTTATACCAGTGTAGCCAACTTGACCATGAGTAAACAATTCCGGGTCTTGCAAAGAAAAGAATATGATCTCTTCATGGTGAAACTGGTGCAAATTATTGCGATATCTGAGGCATCGCATGCCTGCAGCAAAGCTATTCCTATTCATCGTTGTATCAGCGTACTCGCACCGTCTCCTTTATATGGCAAATGCAAAATGTCCCAGTGCTGGCAGTTAACCAGTTCGAGAACCGTCTACTTCCGTTGAATTTGAACTTCATTTCAGTTAGACAATATTTAAGCCTTCAGAATAAACACTCGTCTATTCCATAATTGTGGTGTTTAATTAGGGAAGTGAAGATAACCTACGCTTAAGGCTTCTGATGGTCCACTTTCACATGCATTTCTGTGTCGGCAACACTTCTTCAAGAATTCACGAGCAGTCAGCAGATTTGGAAACCATGACTTTCTTTTGTGATAATTTTGGTGTCTTCTACTTTGACCTAGAGATGATCATCTAAGGAGCGGCTCACTGTTGAAATTAACGCTATTGTCTAATAGTTTGCTGAGACATCTCTGCACCCATCTGTGACAATGGGTGTAATTGCAAACTGTTTCCAAGCTTCCGTTAAATGGTCAACTAACTAGGATAGCGAGAAAAATGCTGTAGGCGGTTCCTCTGAGTCGGTGGCACAGTTTCCCAAGGTAACACTGGGTATCAAGCCTGGAGTGAGTGGTGTGCGAATTAGTAAGTTTTCTAATTTGATTCTGATTTGTGACGTTTAACTATGAGGCAAATCTGTTAAGCCATTCTCAATGTGCTCAGAAATCATTCTTGAATTGAAGATGTACACTTACATGCTGTTTATTCAGTGTTGCCTACCTCTGAGCCTCCACCAGTGAATCTATCAGAGATTAAAGTTGCGAAACGCTGATGTGTTTCTTGTTTGTCCGAAACGACTTCACTCTTAGCTTCTAAGCAAGATCGGATCGTTCGCAAGTCCCATCCTCTGGTTCACCTGGGGTAACATAATATCTTCGATAAACATAAGTTTATTCTATGCTCGTTGGTTATTGTTTCACGTCCAGTATTTCAACGCAGTCCAACGTTTGGTTTTACCTTCGAGCGTTTCAGATTTTTCGAGCCAGAGAGACTTTGGTGGAACACGGTTGTTGAAAACACCATAGATTCTCCCAACCACCACTCTCCGGTGCTGACGTAAGCTGACTTAATCCCGTGTTTTTTGACACTACCAAGTTGTCTTCATCGTCGCGAAGTTCTCCCTTATGGTCATTCCATAGACGATTGCGTTCAGCAAACATGTTTTCCATTCCTATACAAGTAGTCAAATTCAAGTGTCCATGACATCAGCGACAAATTGCAGCTATGAATTGCAAAATGATTATCAAGTCCATCTTTCTGGTAGAAATCCGACTAACAGAGGATGACTTTCAACCCACTTACTGCCGAGCACAATAGTGAGAAAGCTGGCACAATCAAGACTTCACTGTTGCCCGGGAAAATTGGTGAATCCCGTTTCAATTTGTCCATATAAATAAGGACGCAGGAGGATAGATTTGTAAACAGGTACACGATTATCCAATCCTCGTGCTTCACCTACACTGTTCTGTGTTTCACAACTGATCGAAGCACTGTGAATCTGGTAACCATTCAAGAATGTGCCATACCAAGCCCATGTAAAATTGAGTTGCATACCCTTGTACACTGAAACACATCTTTTAAAGGTGGTGTAACGTTTCTCTATGCAACGTCCTCTAGAACAGTTCCATTCTCATCTATAAAAAGAGGTTCAATTAGGATGACACAAATAACTAGCTATGCCCCTGAAAGGACTTACGAAAATAATTAAGATACTGCAGTTTTCCAAACTTACAAGCTGCTGGCCTATTACATGGGACGTAATTCCCTCTGAGGAAAAAACATTTATTAACACTGAGTGGAATGTAGACTTCGGTTTCTCACACCGGCACACTTGGAGCACAAGTTCACATGCTAATTTCAGGTGAAAAATTTATCTTTCAAAATTACGGTGCACCTATCCATCTAGCCTACCTTCCTTGACTGCAGTTTTTATATGAACATCGAATAGCTGACTTGCTTTTTAGGAAGCCCTAACCTGAAACTCGTGGCAGCAATCTGAATATCACTAAATGACGGGAGAAGGTTTTGAACTGGGGAATAACCGGGAAGCACAACTCTGCAGCAGTGGTGGAAAACTGGGAGTAAATTATGCATGGTCCTTACGAACAGTGTACACACGGTACGGAAGGCGTACATCTCCTGAAGCTAAGACAAATGTGACCAAAGCGATCTAATGATTGTTACGTGCTGGTTTTGCAGTTCAAAGTTATTTTTCATTATAAATCATCACAAATCAAACGCTGTGCTTCATGTCCTTACATATTTCTACAAAGAGAAACAATGTAGTTCGGAAACTGAGCATACGTAGGTAACCGTGTGATTCGTATGCGCACTGTTTCTCGTCAGTAGATACTAGGTCGAACAACTCATCGGGGTAAACACACAAATTGCCAGTAAACTCCCTGCTGTTTTAGCATGCAAAGCTTACATACCTATGCTTCGTACAGAACGAATATTGCTTTCCTAAGTCGAACAGGTCACTGTGTGTTCACCTCTGCACATTCTTCGCTAATAGTATAAATGACCATTCAAGTGTTCTCCCAATGTCAGCTTGGGTACTGATGACCTCTGAGCGTTCACAAAATGTAATTTGTACGGGAATGTTTCGGTGTGTACTTCTGCTTGCTGTACGAGAAATGTGGTTCCACATATAAACTACAGAGCTCACATGTCACGCATCCCGCTTTAATTATAGGATGCATCAACAAACATATACAGCTCATAACAATGAGTAAGGCGATTTATTCGTTGACCGTTCTTGTCCAGTGCAGTAAAATTTTCCAAAACCTTCCACCTATATTCTAAGTGACGTTTCTTCATTTCGGATTGTCAGTTGTCATGGTGTACATTTTTAACTCATTGAGTTAATCTTCTGCAATGTTGGCTTGAATGCCACCTGATGTATGAGCTGGTTTACATACCAAAAGCATGCCTAATGGTCTGATGGTTTATTGGTTTTCTCGCTTTCTGTTAACTGCTTCAATAAGAACAAGGACAGAACATTTATAAAATTGTGGTCTCACCTTTAGGCAGTGGACTCCCACACTTCCAAAAGGTTCCAGTAGTCCAATTATGAGCAACCACGGTGGTCACCCCAACCACGTAGAAATGGCATGGCTCTAGTCCATCGACTAACACTTCAGTCACATTTTGATTGCCCTTAACAGTTCGCGTCCAGGCACCGTCATTGAGCAGTATTTTATAAAACATCAGTCTCTGCTTTTGGTAGTCTGTGAATATCCATTTTATTAAAAGACTTCCAGGTTTCGGTTCCACTACAAAATTTGGGATTTTCGTAGTCTCTGAAAGAGATGATAAATATTGGAAACTGATCAAACTGGTTTCTTGTCTGTTAAAGCTAAAGCCCATAACTGGAAAAAAACATTTCAGGCAAACGTTCCGCACACACAACGGTTAACGTGACAAGTTTTCACTAAAAATCACTTATTGTGAAACGACTTGCAGGGACCCGTTAAAAATAGTTGTTTTGCAACATATTTTGGCATCAGAGTTTAAAAGCAGTTAACTACATAGATACCAGAGAACTTCGAGGTGTCACCAGAGTGTTTGTTCTTACCACTCTGTTCCGCGCTAGACAATCCCCTACAGTTGATCTTTCGGCCGGCACACTTGATTGTCACAATACATACTACTGGATTTTCAGTATGTTTAAAATCGGAGGTTAGTTACATCCAGATCAATATCCTAACGGTTCTTTGGGGCACGTCTGTTACAACTGTTTAGCAGATGCAGTGCGTTCACACACAGATAGCGACAGTTTCATTTTAAGTGCCTCAATGTATGACTGAGCATCCTGTAGTTCTTGAGAAACGCTACATCTAACTTCTTGCACCAAACAAATGTTGTCCAGATTTACGCGTCACCATTGTCACATGATTGTTTACTAAAAGTGTGGGACTTTGTATACAAGCTGTACCAGATACTGCGTTGAACTGCTCAACCATCTAGGTTAAACTTTCTCAGAGCGGAGAATATTACGAACTAGGTATTATTCGCTCAGGTGACCTGATTCTTGCTCACATATCGGCTCATCGTTCCTCGCCTCATTACGCAAATAACAGTTTTGTCGAAGCTTCCAATATGTAGACAACTATGAACTCCGTAAAACTCTGTCATCCATAGTCTTTTAAAACATGACGATGCATACATTACTGCTTTTCGCAGGCCACTCGCATACCACTGATCTCGCCTGAGAAGTACAGTTCCGTCTACCTCCGGTTCGTTGCTTGTTATACTAATTTGCACGGGCTGCGGTGTATTAGGTTATTCACGAAGGTCTTCAGACTTATCATGCATCGTCTGATTTCTCTATTGCTAACATTTACTTAAGGTAATATTACCATCTGGTCCCACTAAAAGCACATCATCTGCAACCCTGTATGCATTCGTCGAACGACAAGAAATTATAGCGGTTCTTCACTTTTCGGAACTGATCGATATGCGAGTAGTATTCACCGGGTAATCACCGCATAACCACTTGATTTAAACCCTCAGGCATACATGCAGTAACTGATCAGTTTATCATTACTGTTGCTCACATAGTGACAGTCTCAAATTCTTATTTCAGAATTCCAGGCAAAACTTATCTCCAATTAGTAACCTTGACTAAGACCAAAATGATATTTCGATAGCCCTCAGACGGTGGCAATAGACCCTCACTGGTACCGACCACCGGATAGTAACTGCAGACTATTTACAATGTCTCTTTGTTGCTCACTCTCGAGCCAACACTTCACGACCGGCCTCGTTTTTGTTTGGGCCCACCGAGTAAAAGTAGTTGGAGTGTGGGATCTAACTTGCGATCCTGGGTGTTACGAACTGAAGTTTTCTTCCGCTCTCGAACCAGACATGTGTGATCGATCTTAAAGCAACAGAGTTATCATTCGCATTTACAAAAACTCTTAGTGTTTTTTGTCCTCAACTAGATGCTGATCTTTAGATTTCATTCATTTGTGCCAGATGGGTTGTAATTTAGTTCCTTCTGTTCGAATTCAAACCTAAGATTTTCGGGTTCCGTTCACGGCCACCGGCTTTTAGCTTCAGACAATAGTGTCCTAACAATCGATCAACGTGATTTCAGCGATTTTTTAATGGACGAAGCGTGTGACAATTTTTTTCTAACCACATTATTAAATGGACAATTAGAAGGAACAGACAGAACACAAATAACTGTGGGCGCACATTTGGCAACTTAGATGTTGCAATACAAGTTGACAATCACTTTTGTAATTGCCTTCACAAGTCTGCATTATCCAGCAAACGGCCAGCAGATGAGAGCAAATCCAACATAATTAAATGGAAATATGCGTTAAACGGCAATTTCACATGAGTCACTGACAATATGTTCTACTCCCGTCGTCTCCTCAAAACCAACTTTTGGGCACCACCTCTAGTTTACCAATCTGTTAAGTTAATTAATGATGATTTGAGTATATATATATTTATATATATATATATATAGTGCCTGACCCCATCTCATGCGTAACTTCAGCTCACCTTCCCTTCACAAAGAGGGTCTTCACTCCACACAATACTACAGTGAGGACGGGCAGTTGCAGCATACTATCTACACCAACACTATTCAGTGATGAGGCAACAACATGGATTTCAACATCGAAATGACCACGGGACAGATATGGGAAAGAGACAGGAAAGATCGTTGGAGTGCTGCATCGCACGGAATGGCTCTTGCTACATGACGGAACTGAGCATTGGCGTCCAAAGGGACCGGGACGTCCTGAGACTAGTGTCGTGCACAAATGAGTGTTTCTGTCGGTAGTTCAACTGAAATGCATAACCGTGTACTGGTTTCCCGAGTTATTGACCTTTGTGCGATCCGCGTTCTTGGCTAACAACATTATACATCTGACGCTCCCATCGGAAAACTTTCGTTCATCAAGCCAATTTTCCGGTGCAGTGTGAGTAACATTCGATGCAGCTACATAACTGATATCTGGGGGTTGGGGTGTCGACATCTAGTCCAGTCCTCCTCTAAAAATTGACAATTTAGGGTTCTAGTCTTCTTCAGTGATCGCCTGAATAGGCACCTTGCGTATAGTAGAATCTGAGGTCACTGAATTTCGCTTTCAAGTCTATTGGGTACTGAAAATCTAGCCGGCAGGTTAGAGGTGTAGAAACGGCCAAACGGAGTGCTCACTCGTTCAGAGAACACTAACCGCACTTAGTGTTCTTGAAAGTTGCACAGTCAATCATCACTGACGTGATTTGTTCGAATATTTATATGACGTCACTTTTCATTGTACAACCCTTTTTGATCGTGCAGCATACAATATATTCACTGACTCAGTACTAAACTGACCAGTAGATAAGCCTGGCAGCTTAACTGTGTACGACAGAATTAGCTGTCAAAGGTCAAATACAACAGATTTACTGTCCGTTCATTCGCTTGCCTACTGTATTGGTTAAATGAACGCAATGAAAGTAGCCAAAACCAATTATCACAGAATAAACAAGTTATTCATTTACTGAAACAGTGATCACGGACTGAAAATCAACACTGATCTCAGGTTAAATCCGAACACCTACCCACAGTTGCTCGTAAATACAACTCACGGTTATCAGTTGGACTTAAGAGAACATTTGGCATGCCTCCCATCGAGACACTCCGGAGAACTTAACAGTTCATACAGGTTATTGCGACTGCATGTTTCAGTGTGATTATTCGACAACATCTGATGTGAAATTAACGGATAAGTGATCAGCTAGCACTCATCGTAAGTACAATAACAAGTACACAGAATGTGGTATCGTCAAGGCTACAAATCACACCCATGAACCCCAGATAACAAGTGAAGCTCGAGTTCAACACTTCTTTCTAAACGTCGACCTGGATGTGAACACCGTGAACAGTTTGTAATTTTTAGATTCCCCGAGTTTGTTAGGGCGACAGAATTACACCAGCTAACACGGACTACCCTTGATAGTGGAATTTGCGTTCTCATCGTTCATCGAAGGGGGGAGTTGTTTCCAAAATTAACCATAATAATAACAATAATTAAAACAATCAAGGTTTCCAAAAGGCGGTTTGCATTACTCTTGTCAAAAAAATGTTAGCTAAGTTCTCATTGTCAGAATACAAATTAGCAACAAGTGCTCACCAGTGTCAGATAAAGTAGTGCTTTGACAGAAGGTCCAATAAAATCCAGAAGTGACTAATAACCACAGCATATTAGAGTGCAGAAGCATTTCGTCAGCCACTAGGAGCACAGAATAGTTCAACCGTGCGTTCCGGTTGTTTTGGTGTGGACCGGTTTCATGCGAGCCAATCGCGTGCATCATCACTCGTGTTCATCCAACAAGTCGGATCGCCTGTTGAGCACGATGTAGAACCGTTCGTCTTCTTTTTATGTCTAGCCACCATCGGAACACATTTTCAAAGAACAGGTCTGTGACATAGTCAGCATGTTTGATGAACTCACCGTCACGGCTGAAAGAAAATTCAATTCGTGAATATCTTACTACGGTGAAATAAAACATTTTAAAAAATTACGGAATATTTTCTTCGAAACACTGAATAGAACAGTCAGAAGACAAATTATGACGTGAATTCATTTTGCACACTCTCGTCAGTCGTAAGCTTGTGACTAGTAGGAAAACAAAGTGAGACTGGAATGTACTTAAAGCGAGGCTTAAATGAAGCCGCCGGAAGTACAAATCGGACTGGATCGTGAGTGGTACTCGCGGCTGATCCTGATGTTTCTCTGTAATCCTTCCAAGTTATCAACAGCTCCAGAGAATATCAAGTGACCAAGCCAAAAGTAACCTTTCGAATATGACACATTACGTTCGCTGGTTGAGGAAAGCAGTACCGATGTTCCACTGTCTGATATAAAGTGGATGTATGTTCGATATATCCGCAGCCGGGTCACACTTCGGTCAGCCCTTCTCGTATGTGATTCTCTTTGCAGTGACCGTGAGCATAAATTCCAAGCTATGGTTTGCAACAGTTGTGTCCTTCCAGTAATCTCAAAGCGTTTTTGCAAGGTGATAGATGGTAGGGTCTGGCACTTTGTACTGAGTCGTCAGTATCAAAATCCTAGCACGGAAGGTTTCAATCTAAAGTCTAACAAACGGATGGACCATAACGAGAGGAATAGGAACTAAACTCTACGGCCTGATTAAAACTCACTACAAGTTGTGCTTACGGCCACCTATAGCGTTCGGAAATAAATGTTTATTAACTATATTGTGGCAACAAAGAGGTGTGCTTCGAAATGTCAACAATTCGTCAAGTCCCAGCAGTCGAAAACGTACAACACACAGGTTATATCGATCAGGCGAATGGGCGCAGACAACTATGACACACACCTACAAACACATCGCGTTTTGTAATCAGGATCATGGCACCCCGATAGATAGTCTCAGCTATCTTTATGCACAAAACGTCGGCTGGTAAGCTCGAATGAGGATCGCTTTGCAAAAAGCCAATAAATTTGAGTTTTGATTGCATAACAATTTCTTGAGTGAGTTTACTGGGTCAACCTGGCGACCTGTTATGATGAAGTGGTCATCAACCGATTACGTTTGATTTCGAAAATCCAGTTTACCAAGTTGAGGCCGGTGCATCACCATTTGCTTCAACCATATTGAGGTGTGTTTAGCCACTCTTTGTGAAAGTCGTCGAGCTGTTATGCTTATGTAAACGTCACTGAAGTTGAAGGTGAACTGGTACGGTGTGTGGAAGACAGAAGCGTTTGGCTAACTGCGTTCGCAGCTGTGGAGAAGTGGCGCTCTGAAGCTTTGAACTGAACGCAGTTGTACAGATGCATATGTTTGATTTACAGCAGAATTCAGTGTGTGTAAGTTATCGTCTTCTCTTTGCCATGATGTAACAAGTAAATGGAACTCGTGTTTCCGAACTGAAGAAACAAGATTGCGGCAACCCCAGTAGGTTTGCGGTTTTGCACTGTGACTTTGCTCATGTTCTGAACTGTTGATATCATATGTCGTTTAATTTGCGAATATTTGGACTCGCCGTTTATGCCGTTACTGTAAAATCGAGCTGTGTGGTCACTGGGAGTTCATTTGGATATAGTTTCCTCGATCATCCAGCTCTTATCAACCTCCTTGGCCTTTGCATAAAAGTTGCTAAACGCAGGGCGAATTGTCCCCAGCACCTTGAAATCCGTCGGCTGAGGATACAAACAGCCTGAGCCTGAGTATGTATTCTGAGTTGGGCAACTGTCTGGGTCTGCTCCAACTGAAATCATTCGTTAGACTGTTTGCACTGTCGTGATATCACTAGAGGAAATTGTTGCACTCTATATCACTTCTATATACCAAATCATTTCGTAAGCGATTTGAGCCTCAGTTCATTTTACCGCCTAATTATACTTTCGGTACACCCACCGTTCCTAAGGGTCATCATTCGCGGTTTCAATTCTTCTGCACAACAGCTTGATGGGCAGATTTGGTTGTCTCTCGTAAAGCGCGTTTTTAAAACACTGAGTTTACGCCCCGCTGCTTGTAAACTAGCAAAACACATGAACCGATCGGACTGTGTTGGTCCTTTGAAAGTTTTACTGACCAGCCGATTTACGTGTAATGATGTAGTCCAGGTGGAATTGAACATCGTCAGCTTTTGTTTCACATGTTGTTGTCAGATAAAGCCAGGAGGCAGTGGAACGCTGAGCAACCTTTTAACAGAGTCTGCACAAAACTAAATCGTCTGTCCCGAGGCTGCCGTAATAAAACTGACAAAAATTAACAGGTGAGTCCAGCATGGATTCGCTATCAACACAGCGCACGGTGAGTTTTTGACGATGAGGCCGACGTCATAAAGACGCAGTAGAAGTAGAATCTCGAAATAGCCCAGCCATATAGGAAGAGAAGAATGTTCCATTACCTCGTGCGGACATTTTTACGGAGTGGTTAAATTGCCCCTTCCACTAAGTGGTGCGTCCGTTATTTAACAAATAAGATCTATACTACTTATCACTGGTAAGTAGCCAAAGCCGATTACACATCCTAGTGATCATAAACGAGGAGGATACGTTGTTTCGTGATAGGTCATGTAATAGAAAAGAGGACAACGAAGTATTTGAAATACGATGCAATTCGGTCAGGATGACTAGTGTTAATGGCGATACTCGAGTTTGGAAGAGCAAGTAATGTATAGAAAGGAGCTTCATCAGTAACAAGCAATGAATTCATCGTTCTTGTTACGGACAGTTATTCCCAACATCTTCCACCGAACCCGCCCTCCGTTTTTCAGTAGTTCATTAAGACTGGGAATGTTTTAACTTTAAAGTGGAATGTTGCAAGTAAGTCAGAAATCTATGTTCAAAAACGGTGTACGCCGCCGAATATGATAAGACACGCGGCTATAGGGGGACGGTCAGTGCGGACGGTTTCACAGACCAGAGGGATGCGTGATCTCCTTGAACTGAACCGAGATAAATGAGTCTCGCAGCAGCGAGCACAGTTAAGTCTCAGATACCCAAACGATTTGGGGTTTATAATAAGGTGAGTGACCGTACTGGGCTGTTCAGTGTACAGAGGCGAGTCAAGTACCATTTGAAGGGAATGCGTGTGACGATTTTCAGTGCAGAACTGTTCAGGAAAGCAAAATTTATCCGTTATGTAATCGTACGCAATGTAGGATGGGTCACTGCGCGGAACCATCAGGCCCACAAGCCAATTATTTGTTGGATGTTTTATCGAGGCAAACTGACATACTCTGGAACAAATTGCTCCTTAACGCGTTTTGTACATTGGGGAGCTGAATCGTCAGCACGCACACAGTATGATTCTGCACAATAAATGTCCATAGCACATCAGCTGGAAAATAGTGATCATGATAAAACAGACGAGACATCGGCGCACGCACTCTGTACACCAAATGGCGCGGTTCCCTAATGAACATGGGTCTGTTAAATCTCAGATGCGGAACATCCAATTATTCAAACTGGGCCGGCACGGTTTGGTGTGGTACGGTTTGCCAGGTGGCTTCTATACAAGCGTGTGTTGCTGTTGTTTATCAAGTCACCGTTTCTTACGTGACTCCACGTGCGATCTATATTCGTTTACTCAAATCAACACAACTCCATCGAATTCAGTATACTGACCAATACTGCGAGCTTATATAATCATCGCATTTCACTGTTTAGGTCGCTTCGCGGTTCCTTAGCGTGATGACGAAGACAAACGATTTTTCTGAGTGGTTTGCATGAACCTGCGGTAGAGACCTGGTATCAATTCTAACATTCAGTCCTAGTCATCTCTCCAGAGGTTTGGTGGCTATCCATATCAGGGAGATCATATTGGTGGCACAGTCATATACCTATGTTGCAACCGTCTTTTTGGTTTGTATGCCGTGGGCGGACTGGTCGTTTGGATCCGCAATGAGGCCCTCATACTTCGGCTCCCATGGCAGAGATATGTGACGTTTGGGTTGGTCTGCATATTTCAGATCGGAGGAAAAAACTGGGCAATGACTGATTAAAGAGACCTAATAAACTGGAAAACCTGAATGACACGAGCAGCAGACGAAATTATGACGTCGGCTTGGACTGAATATAGAAGGGCCTATAATCTGCAGCAAGACACTGAGGGATACCTCATTATTGCAACCAACCACTTGACTGGATAGACTCTCACGTGTAAGTTGACTAACCTATTAAACGAATTGGTGAAATGCACAAAGATGTACGGTGGCTAGCTGCATAAAAAAGCTATATAAGTTGAGCTGTGGCAAGCCCGATCTATAATACCGTTTTTTGGAGTACTGTTTTACAATACCCCGATATACGTGTTGTAGCTCTAGCAACCGTGCGGAGTCTGAACACACGTGATAGCTTAAGGTGGTTTATGTCTCTCATTTCGGGACCAAACCGTGAATGTGACCAATTTGACAACCAACCAATCAGAAACACATTGACGACCATCTCGTGATGGTCTCCAACGTCGCCCAAGCTTGTGAAAAACAGGTTTGAAGTGGTGATATATGCTTGGTTTAACGAGATCGATCGACTGCTGTGTTATCTATTCCGTCGATACAGCATGCTGGCGAACAGTGGTACTATGTCTACATGTTAATGGTAGGTACAACCGGAAATGGTCAGTAATTAATCATAACAATGGTACGGCGATGGCTAGTTGTGTATCTTAGACCTCCACACAAACAACACGAAGGACAATCCTAACGACTCTAAATTTTGCGGCCTTATGTTGTATTCTTCGGATCAGAATGAAGATATAGTAAGACGTGTTAACACTTCTCTTACTCTCATCAGTCACAGACGTAAAACATGCCAGTTATTTACATCATACAGATAAGGACAAGCAGGGACTAAACACACACACAGTCACACAAAGTATTATGTAATCGCGATCATGGCGACCCGATAGGTTGCCTCAACCATTTTTGTGCACAAAATCATCATCATAGACAGCAATACATCAGTGGTTCACACCAATGCTTAACTGCCACACAACCATGAAGAAAAAGCAAACCCTATACAGAAAGAGAGAAGGAAAAAGAAGGGGACGGGAAGGGACCTAACTACTGAAAACGATTAAGTACAGATTCAAACATTCAACATCAAGGCGCCTACACCCTGCAAACAAACAACAGAGCTGCAAGTAAGAATGAGGCGTCATCAGCGAGACAGCTCCCTTACGGCTTTCACTGCCCCACGTCATTAAATGCACTCACTTCACAGACAACTCAGACAAACAACGACAACATTCACGCCACTGAGCTCGATTGGCCGCCACCTCGCCTAGAGTCTCCAACTACCGACTCTCTGAGTCGCGAAGGCCACAGCCCGGGAGACGAACTCGATCTACAGTGGCCAACCACTTGGTGAACGACTTCATTTCCCTACGCCAGGTCATTATCTGACCATCTCGCACCTTACACCAGTCGGTCGCAGTGTCAGCGAACAGTGCTCGGTGTGGAAGACGACTAGCTGGCTGGTAAGTTCGGATGAGCATCTTTTCGCAGAAAGCTAATAACTTTGGGTTTCAATGGCGCAACAGTATTTTGAATGAGTTTAATGGGTCAACTGGGTGACCTGTTGCTATGAGGTGTTTAGCGATCGATGGCGTTGGGTTTCGAGCCATCAGTACACCTAGTTGAGGTTACTGCGTCATTAGGTGTTTCAACCACTTCGGAATGGGTTCGGCGACTCGCTGTGATAGTTGATCTCGTTTGCCTATGTAAATGTCTGAAGCTGCTAGATGGTCACCTATGAATGGCAAGAATAGGAAAACATCGTTCTTTTGAGCCGTCAATATTAGTTCAGTGCTCTTCTTCACCGTCTACTTGTCTTGATGAATTTTCCCGGATACCCATTTGCTGGTAAAGTTTGTCTCAGCAACTCTTGTTCTGTCTGCTGGGTGTCGCGGGTGCAACTATGCTTGGTTCTGTGAAACAGTGTCTTAAGTAAACCCCGTTTGTATGCAATAGGAGGGAAGCTGAAAAAACATTACGTCTCCCACGTTGTATACCAGTTCACTTACAGTTGGAGTCGTTTACATAGGCAAAGGAGATCAACTATCACAGCGAGTCGCCGAACCCATTCCGAAGTGGTTGAAACACCTAATGACGCAGTAACCTCAACTAGGTGTACTGATGGCTCGAAACCCAACGCCATCGATCGCTAAACACCTCATAGCAACAGGTCACCCAGTTGACCCATTAAACTCATTCAAGATACTGTTACGCCGTTGAAACCCAAAGTTATTGGCTTTCTGCGAAACGATGCTCATCCGAACTTACCAGCCGACATCATGTGCACAAAAGTGGTTGAGGCAACCTATCGGGTTGCCATGTGTCTAGTTCTTGTTTGTCCTTATCCGTATAGGGTATGTAACCGTCATGTTTGGTATTTGCGACTGGTGAGAGTAAACAAAATGTTAACATATCGCAATGTCTTCTTTCTGCTTTGATAAAGTGGTTAAGAAGAACTCAGTGTTGCAAACATAATTTTTTTTTCAGACTAACCATCACATGAGGTCAAGCGATTATGAGCAGTCAATAGGGTCATCTGATGTTTATTACTAGGGCTGTACAAAACTGATCATATACAAAAGCATCTCCAAAGCTGTACACACTAAAAGAACTACGCATATACATACAGAGCACGAAACGTAATAACGTTACAATCCAACGTGCGCAACTTGCAAACAGACAGTAACGATCATTGCGGTTTTCGACACCCACACTGATTTCAGATGAGACCCAACTATGAAAAGTCAGGGCTTCGGCTAGATTCGAACCAGCGACAAACACAGCATGCCTAACGCGGCAAGCGCTCTACCAGCTGAGCTACGAAGTCATACCGGGAGCTCCGAAATTTCACATTTGGACTCTGCTACCTACCCGTCCCACGAGTGATCATCACTCACATTTGATCGCAGTCTTTGCATTCAGATAGACTTTTCAGCCAGCTTCTCTCGAAAAGAAGCACTAGACTCGAGTTTCGCTCTCATTAGAGCTCGTCAGTAGTGCATATCCTTGCCACGGTCGGGATTCGAACTCCGGCCATTCCAATCATCCAGCCGAAGCTCTGACTTTTCACAGTTGGGTCTCATCTAAAATCATAAATCTGCCACACCACTCATTAGTAACCCACAGTGATGTTAACCAAAATGAATCGCAATCGCTGTATGCACAGTTGTTTCTAACCGCCACACATTTACACTGTAGCACATCTACGTAAATGGTGGAATCATGGGCATTTGTCATACAACTTGTACCCATCTGTACAAATCTCGCAATAACAAGAGCTTGGCTTAATGAAAGATGTTCATACTAATGGGGTCAGTGACTCATGAGAGAGTTGCACCAAACGAGTATTTAATCAAGTTGCAGTTTTAACCATCATGAATGTTATTGGATATCCGTTTGATCGTCGTACGGGCCGCAGTGATCGGTTCGGGCTTTTCGTGTACACTTTAAACTCCGTCAATTATAAGGATGTTAAACCGAAACAGTCATTCGCATAACCAGCCGGCTGTTACTAACCAACCAATAGGAAACACTAGATTCTACAAGTATATGTACTCTGGTTGCTACAATGATCAAAAGTTCTATAAAAAAAGGATGACAGATGCTAGTTCTACACCAGTATAACATGAAGAAATTGGTAACAACTTTATATCCAAATCAGACAACTCTAAACACAGAGTATTATGTTACAACTAAACGAGTCTTTGACTGCATAATTGATTTCATTCTTCTCAGGATGTTAATAAGCAAACCGAACACTTCCGAATGGGTTCTGGTAGACCATGTTAGTTACTCATTAGTAGTCTACCAATGAGGATTGCCCAGATTCTTTTTCACTTTCCTCAACGGTACAACTTTTGACAGACTTAAGTGAACGTACAGTCACACTGTCTGAGTGGCACTGAAAAAGGTGAACCTATTCTTACTGCTCCAATCGATCGCATCGTGATCAGATGAACTTCAAGGAGTGTGCTAAACTCTACAGTGAGTGAACAACCGATAGGACAAAATGCGCATTCGGTAATGTAGTTTCCAGAATTAGTCTCTTGATGTATGAGGTCGAAACGTCAAAGCCCGATCCGGATATGTGGAAGATTCAACAACGGTAACAATGGAACCCATAATTTACTAGTGATATGGACCTGAAAAGGTGTTCAATAAGAAGCCGAAGTCGTATACTAACGACAACAGATTCGTGAAGAAAAAGCAGAATTCTCAACTCACCTGCAATGCATTGACCACATTTTCTCCCTATGACAGCTCTTGCAGCACCGACACTCTTCTAACAAACCAACCGAAAAGCTGCATTTGGTTCAAATGTTCGTGACGTTCTGTCGAACAATCCAATTCGCACAGGAGCCACAGTGAAATGTTAATCTGTTCAGATCATGATATGCTGACTTGGTAAGCAGCGAACGAGTTCATGGGCAACAAACTCAGGTGTCCATCACATCCAAAGTTTTCGACATGAAGTGTTAGACCTCCCCCTCTCTGTTCAATGTTGTACGAACAACATTCTGGGAGGTTTGCCTGGGAATTTCAGCGAGCTTGGTGTATCACTTCCGTCAAGTATTAGGTTGACTGACAAGAAGTTCACAAATAACATTGTTCTATCTAGACACGTTCCCAAAGGAATGGCAGGCTACGCTGATTAAGGTAATTGATCGAACTGGTCAGTATACAGGACGACGCTTCGAAGATTCCCAATGTAAGGTGTTACTTCAGGATTAAGGTGTCCTCAACCACATAATCTTAATCGCAGGCAGTCCACCAGGGAATAAGGACCGTTTCATTTGCGGGAGATGTTGCTGAGGAGATATCAGAAAGAATAGAAACTGTGTTGCTTTTGCCAACCTGCGTCATCTGGAGCGCCAGAAATGAGGGACAAGTGCTTATGCGCCATCCAATCGATTTATGATTAGATGTGGCCTGCTTCTGACTATATTATAACCTGACCACCACCAAGTCTATAGACAGTTGGGTAGAACCACAGTGTTCAAGCAACAACATGACCATAGAAAGTGCAGTCCTTGTTTATTCCAGTGAATAAAGAATGAGAATATCGTTTGCCTAGCTAAGAACCATGTGATCACTCAAAGCGTTGTCTTTGAACGTTGTGTAAGTGGTAGCGTGCCGTGATTAAACACATGAGTGTCTAAAACACTTCCTAGTCTTCTGTTTAACCTCGCTTTGTGCGTTCTTCCTGAAAAGTTTGTCCTACCAGAATACCCTGTTGCGGTGAACAGCAGCTCGTGCTGTAATACCGCATGGTCAGATTGGTGGCTACAATGATCAGCAGGCGAATGAGTTATTGGATCAATGGCTTTACCTGAACGAATGCCACTTCCTTCGTTGAAACAAACCAAATTATGTCAGTGGTGGATTATGGACAGCGCTTGGTCTCATCTTACAGTTATCTGTGGAGTACAGGATCGCTGCGCTTCGACCTCATTTCATTCACCCAGCGCCGTCTACCAGTCTTGCCTGGCAAACCACTAATAATTTTGGCAGTGCCCAGGCGAAATCAACCATGCGCAAATGTGGTTACACTCTCTTACTGCCAACTAGTGATGAGACTAAAACACCCACACAATCTATTTTACAAACGTAGGATGACCTACCGATGTCACAATAAGAAATGGAAGCAATATCAACTGTTGCAATCTGAAAAGAGAACACAGCAGGACAAATATAGGGCACAAGTGTATCAGTCTGGCGCCAAAGCACAATGATGAGAGGGATAATAGTCGGACACTCTGTAGCAGTGATACAACTAAAAGAACAATTACTTAGATATACTATCTATTTCACTGTACACACGAATACGTACGATCGGTCTTTCAGAATTCATGTGCAAAACCGTCCTGTTTTGGCCGGCTAATATCGACCACCAATAACACCTCAGTTTCTAAATTTCAGACGCATCTTAACGCCGTATGGCATGTATCCTTGTTTGTGAATAGTGTAGTGCATACATTCGATTGCTAAAAAGGAGGCCTCAAAGCCAGAAAGACGAGGGACCAGAGGTGATTATTTGAACCGTGTGTATGCACTATGGGGGACGTACCGTTAAGGAGACCGGCAACCCATCGCTGCTCATTGTGTGCGAATACACATCAGTCATGCAAATGAGTGTACGCGTTCGTCGTTCTGTGCTTTCACATAACTTCCAGGGGATTTCGTGCAATACACAACTTCACAGGTCAAACGTCATTTGCGGTCACAACACTAATATCAATTGTCAGATTTTAGTCAGGGGAGCTCACAAAACACCAGCCTGCTTCTCCATCTGAGGCAATGCAGATCCTGCAATCAACTACTAGCAACAATAGTATGCACCGTCTAGAAATAGCGTATACAATGCTGCACTAACTGCATGTTACCTAAGGAGAGTTTTACCCCACAATTTAATGCAATAAAATTTTTGAACAAAACATTCCCTATTGATGGTTAGTGTGCAGCCAGGTGAATTGTCCTCTAAAGCAAACTACTTTTGGTCGGTCTTATCAATGTGCACTTACATATATAGACGGTGAAAGTTGTCAGGTTGGGTTAATGCCTATCTAAATAAAGGTTGACTAACTACAAGCAAACCAATCTAAAACTTCAACCAGCTACATGTAGACTGCAGTGGTGTCATAATAAATGCAGGGATGGAATGTAAGGAAAAATGAGGACAACAAAAGCGAAACAACCAGTGAGTGAAAATATACTTAGAGAATATGGCGACTTATAACACGTGAATCAACAGCAACCAATTGTTTTCAAGCAAGAATGATCGCCGTGTTTTGGACTTCAATCACGCAGTCCGGGACGTACTAGTGAAGAGCTTTGACATGAAAACTGTTGTATCGAACCCAGGTTACACACTGACCGTCAGGCTGTTCAATCCAGCTTAACCCAGCGCACGCATACAACAAACGATTGACTGACATACGTAAAATGCGTCTGATCCATCGAATTCAATAAAAGAATGACGGTAAGCCAAGTGGTCTGCAGAGCCTGCCATACTAAAACAGATGCCAGCAAAACATCAACAACGTTCCAACGAAGATCCCATTACATGAAGTTGGTGATTTGAAGGAAAGGATAGTTGAATACACGCACTTTCTGAGCATCCGCCTCATGGAGTGACCAAGTTTTGCAGCCATAAGGACAACCTGAACAGTCGCATCATACACTCGGTCCATGAATGAAAGACTGAGAAAAACGCTGTTGTCACAGATATTGTCATTTGTCAGAAACCATCCAGACCTTAGCTATACGATTTGCAATTTCGTCCAACATTATACAGGAGTTAGCACAAACTTCAACAAGGAGGAAAGTCTCGACTGCATACGACCAGCCATCATCAACAGTAGAGGACGTCAGCTTGATTTGCGACAACAGTTTACACTTGACAGAACTTCTATACTCCCGTATCCCCGGGCGATCGGAGCGCTCTCGAAGATAATGCCCAATACAAAACCAAGGTACGAGAAATGGTGAATGGACCTTCATATATCTAGAAAAATAAAGTACGAATGAAATTGCAATGCACATGATGGCATAAATCGGAAGCGAGATGAAAGGAAAACATAAGTGGCAAAGGTAACGAAAGCCACACTTATGTACACAGAAGAACCGGAGAGTAGTTAATTTAGCACATATTTGGGTTGGCACAGTCTGCACAGACTTCCTAAACAGGCGCACAGGTTAGTTGCGGTATTTATCCATGAACGATCGTTTGGCTTTTTTGGACATGGCTAGCGCTCGTTTGCGTTCCTTCGAAATACGCGCTTTTAGGCGCTCACGTGACAACTGCGCACTTTCACGAGCGAGCGAACGTAGTCGGTTTTGATCAGTCACTGGAGGCGCTTTGCCTTTGGCGCGCAGATAACGAACCACGTAGCGAGTAAGAACCAGCGTCAGGCCGTATCGAAATGGAGCAACCAGTTTGTAGAGAACGAGACTTGTAGCTAATGTGTTCACAGTGCCACCACCCATGCGTAAAGGCTGACATATCCAATTTGGGAAATTAGCCGCCTCGAAAAGATCCAGCAAATTTATTCCACTGTGGTTGGGAAAAAAAATTAAAAAGCAAGTTAACTTCACACAGTTGTGAAGGCTCATTCAGAGAAAACAAATAACAACGGGCAAGGTAAGATAATGATGATAGCGTAATCGTAACGAATGCAACGGGTGCCTGTATGGGGAGCAGCCTTCAAAGTTTGGCTAACTAGTTTGAGCCTTGGCTAACTTATGCGTCGTTTCTGGATTGCGACAACCAGCCACTAACCACACCACATGCGACAGATAGCCTCGAGGGGGCAATCATCGCTGTGATGCATGAATAAACATAATTTACTTGAAGCAATCAAAATACTGAATACTGAAAAATTGGTTTTTGAATACGGAACAGAAGTAAATGATCATGAACGCCTCCGACCTAATGCTCAATGGCCTTTTAGCTCTTGCAGTGAAACAGTACCCTGCATTTGATGTGAACAGCGGACGTTATCAGAATATCCAATAAACGAACAATCCGTTTAATGTTTAGAAATGCGACTAGGTGACCATGTGGCCTTACTCAGTAGCGTCGGAGAAAACGAATAACATTGAAAAGACGTTCAACTGCAAATATACAGATTTGACTTTCCTCTGAAAGAGACCACTTCCTTAGAGAGTCCACCTTCATTCGAATTTGAGATCCCAAAGAAACCACTCTCTTTATACAACCGCACTCAGCCTTGAGTTGGTACATATTAGGGAAGCCCCTACTTCCAAAAAGACATTCCATTTGCCTTACAAAAAGCCCAAAACATTAGTGTTTTTATGACATTTCAAGCTCCGCGTTGATGTCTGATCTTGCGCTTCTCATAAATGTTTTCGATCTATCATCACTATCTTTGACAACTCATCCACCGTCTCACCTTCTGACTGGTGCCTCCCTGTATTGTCTTAACCTCTGATTGGTCAACTTTTGCGTAGTTGCGTTGGCTAAGAAGTCCCGGGTTAATCGTGTGTAATCCGGCCGTCTGTCATTGTTCGTTATCCGTTGCTCAGTTATTCGTCTTGCTGTTCCCCATTGTTCTTTTATCCGATATACTCAATTGACGAGTTCACAGAACGTTATGCAGTTACAACAGTTCAGTTCCCTCGTTATAATACTTCATGCAACGAAACTTTGAATACAACCTATGCGAGGCAGCCGATCGAGTAATGTTTCCGACAACCAAGGTTTTATCACACAGGTTATCATTATCTTATCAGTCCTGCGCGAACGCATGTAATTTCCGTCGTCCAGATACCTTTCAAACCATACATCAACGATAAATTGTGGACATTAGTTGGCCTCAAACTGAAATGTAGCCAACAAATACGCGGTATTCTGATTGCGTTTTACATACCCAATGTGGTGAGTAAAACGTGCGTGCTAAATCGTCGACAAACTTCTGACAGAGATTATGATATGGAAGAGTATTCCTACAATCTACTCCATTACTCTATCAATGGCAATGCGGTCCGTAGATAAACCATGCCTGTCATATATATATATATATATATATACTGTATGGTAGTCACGTTGACAATGCAGTCCAATCCGTGCAGACAAGAGTGCTGACTGGTAACGCGTAAGGTACCCGGTTCGATCTCTCATTCAGACTATCCCTACCTGGCGAATCTAAACAAGGACGAAACAGATCGTGAAATGTTGTTTTGAGAATGAACATCAAGAAGCGTGACAAATCCAACATTTAATTACCCGACTTGAGAAATTATCACAAACTGTTTAAGCTAAAATACTGCTTAGAAATGTGAACACTACATACAATGTGTCGTACCCAAAGTGACAGTGAGCCAAACCCAGATCGAGGACGCAAGAACCTCAATCACTTCATCAAAGCAACGCATCCCCACTGTGCCTCAGCGGATAACAGTTAACGGCATACAAAAAACCTGTCACCAATCACAAAAGAAACACGTCGCACTCAGCTGTATGATTATCGAACGCAAATTCAGGATTACGAACTAGAAATCCATTAAATTCTTTAACATTTATTTAGTGACGTGTTTGGTGGTTCTCGTTATAACAAGACTAAGGTACTAAGCTAACAGATCACTACTTTTCCATAAACGTGGCGAAAATAACTGCAGAGCAGATCACTGTCTACATAGCTGCAATGGGTCCGACGCATGTTTGAAAAAGAACACCGATATACGCACATCATGTGTACAAGCCATCGGTCGAAGGGTGTTAAATTGGCAGAGTTTGGTTATTGTCAAATTAAGTCAATACCTGTAACACCATAAGGCGTTCGCCGCTACTTGATATACTAAAACTCAAGTGGACTGAACAATATCAGACCACCTAAAGATATATTGGAGCAATCTATGTGATCCAGGTTGAGGATGCGACTACCCTGCCTTCTAGGGCTTGATCCTCCATGAGAAAAGTCAACAAAACGGAACAACACGACTAGCCGATTCCAATCAAGATGCAAATTTTAGCAATCATTAGAAAAAACTACACTCTTGCTCCGGTCGATAAGATAAAATGCAGTATGAAAATAGATAGGATTAATATTCAAAACAGGCCGACGATTCCAAGTTGTACATATTCTATCGTCCAACCAAACAGTCGTCAATCGATAGACCGTCTGGCAAAAAGTAACAGCTAATGTAAGACGATTTGACCTTGTATTAACGTGTCACTGATGAAAACTAGCTCATAGGGATTCAAACGTTTGTAATAAGTGTAGTGGATCTAAACAGTATATGGAAACTCAGGTGTGAACGGAAGTCAAATTCTGATAAAAAGGAAAACGAATAACTCACAATAGTTCGTGGAGGCACGTTCATTTAGGTTTACACTACACCAAATGAGGATTCTCCACTGATACTACTTGTCGTGTGTCCCCCAGATGGTCTCGATGTCACAAACGAGATAATTCCAACGGCAGATAAATAAATAAATGAATTTGCCGAACTAAACGGTTGATTCCGCCGAATTCTAACTCTTCCAAAGATTTGTACGCCACCGACCCTGAACGCGAACAGCAAGCAGAACTCGCGAACTCGGA
>QNGE01003527.1:68332-81824 GCA_008508345.1 Paragonimus westermani
GGTGGCACATTTCCTCTATCAAAAGTTTCAGGCTATCATCAGTTGTCGGGACTGAAGGGGGTGAATTGGGAACGGTTATGGTCGTGGTGCACACTGGCTGTGAAGGGAAAGTCTATGCTACTTTGTCCGCAAGGGCTGCTAATTTGTCGAGTGAGGTCTCTTTATCCATGGCAGCCAAAATGTGTTGTACCGCGGATGGCAGATTTTCGGCCCATAACTGT
This sequence comes from Paragonimus westermani, assembly GCA_008508345.1. NCBI lineage: Eukaryota > Metazoa > Platyhelminthes > Trematoda > Plagiorchiida > Troglotrematidae > Paragonimus > Paragonimus westermani. The sequence continues at coordinate 68,554 of QNGE01003527.1, forward strand.
TTTAAAATGGCACCGTCAAGCTTTCGCCAGCCCAAAAGACCTCTCATATAACGCAACAGTTGAGATGGAGACCGATCACCCAACTCGACCGAATTGAACAAATCATGTAGGAGTTTTGCTTCTGACTTCCCAGTGCGTTTTATGATAGCGTCTTTAAAAATAGTATAGGGAAAATCAGCCAGGATTGATTCCAACAGGTCTTCCAATTCAGCTGCGATATCAAAAGGAAGTGATTGTACCACGTATGAAAATCTTATTTTCTCTGATGTTATCCGCCTGGTGGTAAAAACGGCCTCAATCTGATGGAACCACAAACGAGGATTTCGGGCGCTGTACTCAGGCAGTTTTAAAACAACGCTGTGCACGGTTTTCATGTCAATGTCTGCAGTGTCGTCAAGCATTGCTATTGGTAACAAAAAGTGGATAGAAACGCAGTTCGGAAGAAAAAAATAAACGGGCTCACCAATAAATGTAGTGGATCTAAACAGTATATGGAAACTCAGGTGTAAATAGGAAGTCGAAATCTGATAAAAAGGAAAACAAATAACTCACAATAGTTCGTGGAGGCACGTTAGTTTAGGGTTCCACTACACCAAATGAGGATTCTCCACTGATACTACTTGTCGTGTGTCCCCCAGATGGTCTCGATGTCACAAACGAGATAATTCCAACGGCAGATAAATAAATAAATGAATTTGCCGAACTAAACGGTTGATTCCGCCGAATTCTAACTCTTCCAAAGATTTGTACGCCACCGACCCTGAACGCGAACAGCAAGCAGAACTCGCGAACTCGGAGGTGTAATATTTAAATTGTTGATTACTCTGTGTATCGATTAACCTCGTTCAAACATCATGTGTACATGCGAGGTTGAAGAAGATGAAAATGCATGAATAACAATAAAAAACATGAAGTAGAAAATAGTGTACAAAACGTTACATAAGGCTTATTGAAATGTTACGTTTCTCTGGGTTCCAAAGAGCGTGGAATCACAAATTGCGTCCTGTTCCGAACCAAGGATTTTGCGGTTCAGTTCTTTAACCCTAGTGATCGCAGAGACTCGGCAAAATGCTGCTGCTTGGTCAAGTGTATAAGTTAGGGAGCGAACGTGCCTGAGGACTGATGGAAAGTAAACTAAGGGTAACCCGACAATTGAAAAAGAGGTAGGATTTCTCAAGCACCAAAATACAGGAGAGTTTTCCATCCACCAAGCGCATGGTAGGCAGACTACAATTTCATGATGACAGTGCACAAGTATAGACTGCGCCAGGCAAATTTTATCAGGTATGAGTATAACAGCATAAAACCTGAATCAGTCACATCGCTTCAGCTGCAGCCAACAATCAAGCTGGCGTAGATCTACACCAAATTCGTAATAAGACGTCTTCATGATCAACGTAGCGCTTCAAAAATGATGCTGTCATATAACATGCTCACAACACATGTCTACTTTGACGTCATCACAATCATCATCTTAGATAAAAATACACCAGTAGTTCTTACTGACGTGCAACTGACACACAACCATGGCAAAAAAAGTCAGCTCGGGCTAAAAATAAAAAAGAAGACAAGATGAGGGGGCCTAACTACCAGAGACAGCTAAATTTATATTCAACAACTAAGATCAAGCTGTGTAACAAAACAATTGAGCTGCAAATGGCAGTAAGGTGTCAGCTTCCTTACGGCTTCCACTGACCCGCGTCAATAAGTGAGCCTACTTCAAAGACAACTCGACAAAACAACGACACCTCTCATGCCAATCAGCACGATTGACCGCCATCTCAACTAAATCCTTCAGCCACCAACTCTGTGACTCGCCAGGTCCCCAGCCTGGGAAACGAACCCCACCCACAACAACCAAACCCCAGCGAACGACTTCGTCTCTCCACGTCAGGTCACCATCTGTCCACCTCGCGCACCACACCAGTCGGCTGCAGCATCGACAAAGGGTGCTCGGTGTGTTGGACGACTAACTGACATCCTTAGTACATGACCTAGTCATTTAATCCCGCGCAGATATGAGGATTGAATAGAAGAGATCCCTTGGTAGCCAAAAACAAATACCCGCTTCCTAACCTCTTCGTTGCCTACTCACTGGTGCCACTCGATGCGAGCGGTCGAACGCAGATGGTCAACCACCTGGAGACGGTTCATGCCTTCTAACCTGCAAAATGTTTCCAACCCCAAACCTAGAGGATCAGGATAATGTGGTTCGTCAGACCTCCACTTACTGGCTTGCCTGGCATGAATGACTCTGTCGGTGTGACGGTTGCACTGCCCAGTTTAGCACAATGGATCAGTGTGAAGCTCAAGTAGTCACATCATGGCAAGGTCTTGTCCCTTTGTGACATCAACAAGAACAGACAGTGAAGATAAACGGGATTCGGTAGCATTCAGTTTGCTAAACTATACGAATGAAAAAAGCCGAAATTGAGTCCACTCAACTCACCAAGATGCGACCGCGAAAGCGCTTGCGAACCATACGCAAGAAGTCAACCCATGGATGACCAGAACAACCTTTCCGTATATCGCGTAAGACTCCTTGAAACGTTGAATTAAGCTAGATTTTCTGGCATCAATATTTCTTTCCTCATCATCCTCAACCGTTGAAAACAATCTCTTAGTTGACGAGACCAAAGGATGAGTAAGATGTAAGGTCCGCATAAAGGGAAAGGTAGTTTGGGGAAAACCGGTCAACAAACGTTCGCGATGAAACATATTCTGCAATCGCAACAACCCATGTGAAGAGGTACCTCGAATCACAGTTGAAACCAAAAGAGCAGAACGTGTGGTGGCAACTGGAAGAATGCGTTGACATAGAAACATGTGGTGATCAGAAAACTTGATGCGCATGCGCAATGACTCGAATTAAGTAAAAATGGTACAAGACAAAATGGATAACGTAAAGTCTCTGCACCGGGAGGCTGGAGGAGAGTAAACAGAGCTACCAGTGTTCCACCTCAGAGAGAGAATAACAGATTTCCGACTATCCGACTTTCAAGGTATGCTGCATGGGGAAAATGGAAAAAAACGGTCATGTTTCCGCAATGCGTACCTGTGGTATACCACCGAACTGCCAGACAGGAGGTTGAAAACTAAAATCAATAGATAGGTAAAAAGACGAGGGTTTAAAGGCAGTAACTTCAATCAATTATGGGAAAGTATCCCGGTCATTTCGGTTTGTTGACCATACAGACATGACATCACCAGTATAACTACTATTATCAATATCATTAGCACTGATATTACTGCTGTCCTCACTATCATCACCGTTATAGGGAATCAAACCAGTGGTTCACGTCGATACAACCACAACGAAAAACCAGGCCCTACTCAAGCGAAAAAATGCAGCAGAAGAGGTAAGACTTAGGAACCAAACAACTATGTAACAGTTACGTGCACGATGTCTAAAACTAGTGCTGTCTAAAAAATACTCTATTCTCAGCAAACAGTTGAAACACTTGCCCGTCAGTATCCGAATGACGCGATGCCCGCCCTAACCTGCCACCTAAACGAAACTCGACCTCACCAGAGCGACCCACCTGAGCGTTCATATCTCCGGCCAGAACGACTAAATCAGAACCATGTGTCGATCGAAGGAGAGTGGCCAGATCCGAGTAAAAGGTGTCCCTGATGCCAAAGTCATTGGTCAGTTGGAGTATAAACAGACACGACGAAAAGATTTCTGGAGATTTGGCATCCAGAGCTGGCCTTAACAGAACCTGTCAAGCAGACGGCACAGGGTCTACTGTTAAGGGGAATTCAATCTACCAGTTCGGCTGCGACTGTCATGCTGAGAGCTATACCTACGCCAACTTGAGCGGTATCGGCGGCCGTGGAGTCGCCCGAAGTGTACAATCAGTATCGGGTACATACTTCGATTACTGTCCTGGATTCTAGTCTCTGGAACGTGACAGATATCGATGTTTAACGAGTCTAACGTTCGTGCGAGAGCGGTCTGTTGATTTGTCTGTTTTAGAGTGCGAACTGGCCCACATTGAGTGGGATGATTGCGTGAGCAATGCGGCAGTTCGCCGGCGCGTATTCCGGAACGTTCGGGATGCGCGATCAATTGGTCAACTAGTTACTTTGCACAGCTTGCGATGGTTAGGTCACTTGCTCCGTATGCCAGCTGAGCGTTTACCGCACCGGGCATTATATAGTGAGGCCAAAAACAGTTGGGTAAAACCGCGTGGTGGTCAAGCAACAACGTGGTCACGAAATATGAAGACCTTCACTTCTCCATTGAGCAAAGTGGGCAGACATCGCTTGCCTCAAACCGCTGGCTAGATACGCTATCCAAGATGGCGGTGTGTCGCAGTCAATGGCGTACCTGTATCCATACCATTTCTACTTTTTCCGCTTAGTCTTCTTAATTCTCTGTTGGCCTTCATAGTACTTTCCTTATAGGATATTCCACCTTACTGTTGAGGTGAGCGGCGGCCCGAGCCACAGTACCTTTGGCCAGGCTCATGGTTGTGATGATGATGATGATGATGATGATGATGATGATGATGATGATGATGATGAGAGTGCGAACATTGAAAGCACCTATATTAGTTCTCATTCTAGGTCTAAGCAAAAGACGAGGAAGGACTGAGGCAGTGTGGTAATAGATGGGACATACTGGTGCAGTGTTACCATGATTAGCTATCTGTTGTGGGACAAGCAGAGTGATCACCGGAAATGAGGGTCGGGAAGGACCCGAGAGCCAAATTTGATAGGACAGTGGGGGATGGGTCAACAGTAGCATGTTTTCGCCTATCCACCCTGCTGTATAAAGCAGATAAGGCGACCCGGTTTACACTATGAGACGGCAGGGGTATTTGTGAGGATTCATGATTGTGTGTAGGCCGAGATACTACCAGGACGTCCAGACCCAGACAGGAGAACGATTAGGGTCCTCAAAGCCTTCGGCTCCAAAGCCTGTACCGCAAGGTAGCGGATGGATGGCGGCGCACTAGAACTGGTATTTTTTCGGGGAAAAATGCAAACCTTCTTCCCACCTTTAACCTGGAGAACCGGTAGACTGTGGTTTGTCAGACCTCTACCTACTGGCTTCCCTGGTGTGAGTGACTGTGTTGGTGCGTGGGCCATATCGTCCAGTTCAGTCCACCAAGTCATCCAGATGCGCAAGCCGTCAAACCACATTAAGGTCCAGTCTTGTTGTGGCGTAGTACCAATCCGTGTCACGCTCAGCCAGACGGAAAACACCCAGGAGGTTCTATTAACGGTAGCTTCCCTACCCAGACCCAGCTATTATTGTCTGAGAGTGAAACCCGACTTCCCGTGGGAGGTCAGGGAGATCCGACGAATGGCATGACACAACCGCAAAAAGCTCCTAATACGACCAAACGTGTAATTTGGTTACACACAGCGTAAATGAGTTGAAAGGTGCAGATGTGTTGTTTACTCACAAGCACGACATCAGCCAGTTGAATTTAAACCGATCCAAATTAAGCCTGAGCCTAGGTAAACGCAGAGCATCGTCGATTTAATGCCTCCGGGCCCAGCATAGTTGAGGTACATCTCAGCCCCCAGACTACTGTGAACCACCCTCCTCACAAGAGATGGTATTCACTGTGCTTCAGATACAGTGCACTTTAAAGAAAAAACATCCCACCTGAGCTCAGGCTCCAGACAGACAGATCAAGATCTGAACGTGAGACGTCTGTTATTGGTATACCTCCTTGGACGGCAGGTGTGGTCAAGATGACCAACACACCGGAGGTCGTCAGTAGCTCATCGTCTCCTGCATTCAAAAAGCCTGGTACCGCCAGCCAATTTATCTTGGGTACGTTAAAGTCACCCATAATAAGTAGATGAGAAAAACGCCCCATTACTAGGAAGTTTATCAGTTTTCAATAAGAACATCGCCACCAGAAGTGTTGCATGGAGAGCGATAGAAACCCCTCATTAGGAGTGTGTCTTGACCATACAATGCTAGCCGTACCCACGGTGCATCACATCAGTCGGAGAACCAAAAACTATCTCTGATCGTAGGTGTCGGGAGACTAATTAATTAAGGAAAATCACGGAGCCCCTCGGAGAGAGTCGGAACGGCACACGGAGTTCACGAGGACAGTCTACTGTCACTGATGTTTGCTGTGAGCTCCTTCTCCGTAAAAACAAAGATGTGGAGAGTTGCACCAAAAGCTATCTAATTTCCGGAAGCCTATTAAGTAAGCCAAGAGAGCTTGTATACATGCAAATGAGAGCCAATTCCTCGTTTAACCGTGTGAGAAAAGAAATGGAATGGCAAGAGAAAGAACTTGGGAAGGAAGAGTAACAAACAAAGAAGATGCGAGTGACAGACTCGCAGTGATCGCCTTTTTCTGGTGGGTAGATCTAAACCTCCTAGGATATGGCGGGCTCTTCCGCACGGCTTGTGTACAAGTAAATATCCTTGTAGAAGACGCGACCTGCTTCTGATCCTCCATGTTTGACGCCCTTTTGTCTGCATCTTTCCTTAGGAGTGTAGGAAGGTGATTCGCTATTTTCCGGTAAGGAAAATTTGCATGGGTTGTTATGCGGAGATAAGTTTTGACCGGCTAGAATCTGAGTCCACTCGGGGAACGCACTGGGAGAGACAACCAGGTATACACCCTTTGAAGTCCAGAGGCGAAACTCGGCAGACTGTTTCTGCTAGAGTTTAGAATGGAAGTATTCGGCGACCGGTGTAATGAGAAGTGTGAGAATTGAAGGCGTGAATGAGAGCAGTAGGTCGATTCCTTTGTTTAGTTCCTTTCTGTCCGAACCCCATAGTTTTTTTGATGGACAATGAGGGACTCCAGAGCTTATGCACTCTGCCGAGAATGCTAAGGTGTTAAACATCTGAGGAGCGGAACCATGACACCTGCCTTCACCGGAAGCTAGGAATCCGTCTTGATATGTGCCCTGGTTTTGGTCACTTGCTGATGTTTATCTGAGTGAGACATCTGTTACGTTGGTGTGCGCAGATTTCGGGTGGGAAGTTTTATCCAGCACTGCCTCCGTGTGCGATATTCCACGAAAGCGGAGCAACGCACGGCGACAAACGGACGACCCCAAATGAGCAAAACGACATTGGTTCACGAGCTCATGGTACACTTCAACAAATTATCAGTGAATCAGTGGACAACCTCAACAGTTTCGGTTAGATTCAGGTGGGACCGGAACTTTAGGAGTACCTTCTGTGGTTTTTCCCACAGATGAACGTCCCTGAAATTGTAGCAGAAAATTGGATACAGCCATGTAAACTGAGTCAGCTGGGCTTGCACTTACGAATCCAACTGCGAGCCAACCAGTGATGTCCACGCGACCGACAAAGCAGACACCGCGGTGCGTGAGCCTATGAGATCTATTTCAGAAAAGATAGTGGAAGTGCTGGTATCTGATACTATTAGTAGTAGTAGTATCAGTATTGTCTGGCCGGGAGCCCTCTAAAAGACGCAGCAAGCGTCATAAAACACGCAAACACGCACCCGTGTGCAAAAAGCAAGAAAATGGCTCCTTAGACAGCTACCGCGCAAGGTAACCACGTGGCTGAACTGCGTTCAGCGTCAGACAGGTCCTGGCACAAAGGAAATGGAAACGCTGGGTGAACCAAAAAGCAAGTTCCTTAGCAGGTTTCTTGGAAAAACCGTCGACATCGACTGTCACACGAACAGCTAATGTTCCCCAAATACCGTCAGTACAGACCAGAATCGAGAGAATGGGTCAACTTCACCACAGACAGCAATACATCAGTGGGTTTCATTGATACTCAGCTGCCACACAACTATGGGGAAGGAAAAAAACAAAACCCGTATAAGAAGAGAGAAGCGGTACCAATGCACTAACCACAGAAATTGGTTATGCGGAGGGACACCAAGCTTGGCATTCAAATATGTCGTGCGAAGGTGCAGTCATACTCAATTCATCAACACCGCCGTGCTTGAGAAGAGGTTATCAGTGTAGCACAGAAGCAGCAACCGAGTTGCGAATACTCGGAAACACTTCGAAAGAAGTTGGCACAAGGAGTCCGAAAAGGCCTACTCATCGCCATTAGCCTCTTCCCATTCTTATGGGAAACATGGCTCCATTCTTCAACTCTCTCATGTTTCCCTTCTGGGATTACCCTATGATGAGATGGCCCTAAGTTGTACCAATATCAATTGCTTTAGTCTGGTGAATTAGTTTCCAGAGCTAAGAAAAATGATACACGACAAACATCCTCACATTGTAGTCCTCACAGACAAATGGCCGATACCACAGATTAGTAATAATGAAATCCGTATCCCTAGCTACTTAGTTTACCGTGATGCTTACAAAAGATGACGCATCGGAGAGGTCGTTATCTGCGTAAGTCTTAGGTTACCTCTTCCTTTTGTTCGTAATAGCATGTGCGATGTTGCGTGATTACAAATAAGGCCCCGTGGCCACAATTCTTTACTATTGTGAGTTATCCATCGCACACCATCGAGCTCACCTTTGGACGATGAGGCTCTTCTGTCCCATCTGAACGAATTTAATCCCAATCAGCATTCCTCTCAGTTGCTTGTCATAGGCGATTTTAAAGCCCCTAGAGCGTCTTCGACACATCACCCCCAACAAGCTCCAGGAGGGAGCTCTAACTCACCTTTGACATTAGTTGTACAACAGAAAGCCTGGACGCAACACGAATTGTGTGACGAGCCGGCTCTGATTTCTCTTCCCTAGCGCCTACCTCAGCGGGCGTACCACAAGGACTTGCCCTTGGTCCGCTACTATTTCCAATTTATATCAATGATTTACCGGATAGGATTTCCAATTATTCTCTTCTCTCTGCGGATGAGCTGAAAATCTGAAATTCCCATAATCCGAACACTTTGCAAGCTGACCTCGATGCAATGAAACGATGGTCAGTGGAGTGCTGTCTTCCCATCAACGAGGGTAAGTGTGCACACATGTCTCTGTCAACGTCTTCGTAACATATTGTGCACAAACGGAAGTCAGTGTTGTCGAGGTGGGTTTTAAAAAAGATCTGGGAATATGATTGCCGTAAAATTCGTCCTTCTCACTGCACCACGAAAATTCAGGCGAAAAAGGATTCGTTGTACTAGGTATGGTTAAACGGGAGTTTCTTCCCATCGACAAGAGGGCTTTCCAAACTCTTTACGGGGTTGATGTCCGACCATTGCTCGAATACGGTAACTCAGTCGTTTCGGGTGGCATCAGCGCGTAAGTAACGAGGAGGTTAGGAGGCGGGTGTTTGGTAGTGATTGTCAGACGAGTTCTCTTGTCCAATCTCTACGTTTACACAGGCTTAGATGGTTAGGTCATGTATTAAGAATGCCAGTTAGTCGTCTTCCACACCGAGCACTATTCGCTGACACTGCGATCGACTGGTGTAAGGTGCGAGGTGGACAGACAATGACCTGGCGTAGGGAAATGAAGTCGTTCACGAAGGGGTTGGCCACCGTGGGTCGTGTTCGTCTCCCGGGCTGGGGTCCTCGCGACTCACAGAGTCGGTGGTTGGAGACACTAGGTGAGATGGCGGCTAATCGAGCTCAGTGGCGTGAATGTTGTCGTTGTTTGTCCGAGCTGTCTGTGAAGTGAGTGCATTTAATGACGCGTGGCAGTGAAAGCCGTAAGGAAGCTGTCTCGCTGATGACGCCTTACTCTCACTTGCAGCTCGGTTGTGTTGTTTGCAAGGTGTAGGCACCTTGATGCTGAATGTTTGAATAGGGACGTAGTCATTTTCAGTAGTTAGGTCCCTTCCCGTCCCCTTCTTTTTCCTTCTCTCTTTCTATATAGGGTTTGCTGTTTCTTCATGGTTGTGTGGCAGTTAAGCATTAGTGTTAACCACTAATGTATTGCTGTCTGTGATGATGATGATGATGAGTCGTTTATTCTGACTTCAAGAAGGAAATAAATGCGCCCCACCGGGTACAGTGAGCTATGAGCAGAATCGTAGTAGGTCTTTGGAACGTTACGTATGAGTTTCGGCTCGGAATCGATGATCTCCACCTTTTGGAATATCGAAGGTTTTGAGACGATCTCATTCTTTTCTTCTTTCTCCCTGCAGAGCTGACAGGGAAACACTTCATTCTCGAAGGTCCGAATGGGCTAAGAGGTCACTAAGAAATGTTATTTAAAAGGATGCCACAAACTCTTGCCACAGAAAACTTTTTCCGTCAAAGAGTGATCGCCCATTTGAATGGCCCTTCGCCAAGTGTCGTTAACAGTTGTTCTAGGACTTTTTGAACGCTCATCTGCCTGGTAAACCATCAACGTCATCATCATCAGACTACAACACATCAGTGTGAACCACTTATGCTTAACTGTCACGAAACCATGAACCATGAACTATAAAGGAAGAGAGAAGAAAACAGGAGTGGGACGGGAAAGGACATAACTAGTAAAAAAACAGCTTCGCCTACATACAAACATTCAAAATCAAGATGTCTGCGCATCGTAAACAAACAGCCGCACTATGAGTGAAGGTAAGGTGTCATCAGCAAAACAGCTACCGTACGGCTTTCGCTGCCTCGCGTAAATGCACTCAATTCACAGGCAACTCAGCCAAACAAAAACGACAACACCCACGTCACTGAGCTCGGTTAGCCGCCATCTCGCTTAATGTCTCCAGCCACCGACTCTGTGAGTCACGAGATCCCCAGCCTGGGGGGCGAACCCGACCTACAGTAACCAACCCATTGGTGAACGATCTCATTTCTCTACGCCAGGTCATTTTCTGAACACCTCGCACCTTGTGCCAGTCGAAAAGTGCTCGGTGTGACAGGCGACTAGCTGGCAACCTTACTACATGACCTAACCATCTAAGCCTATGCAAACGTAAGGACTGAACAATTCGTTTGACAATCACTATCAGATAACTGTTTCTTAACCATCCCGCTACCTACTCGCTGATGTCACCCGACGCTAGTGGTCGAATGCAGACACCGGTGGTCAAACACCTGAAGACGGTTCACTTCCCCTACTCTAAGCGACCACGTTTGGTTGCCGTAAAGTAACACAGCCCTCGCTGGTGTCTGATTCACGCGACCCTTAAGCATCAGACAGATGCCTCTCTGTCGCCATGGGTACCGCCGATTAGCGAACACCACATTCGCCTTAGAGACACGCGCTTCTATTTCATTCCCCACACCTATACCGCCACCGATGCAGCTTCCCAGGTATACAAACTGGTAAACAACCTCCATGACTTCATTATCTAAGTTTTATCCCCACTCACTTCTAGGGTTCTAGCATCCATTATACTTCACCGACTCACTGCAATTCAGGAGGTGAACATCAGGAAAGAGTAGACAGGGCTTCGCCCAGGGCGGATATGTATAGATCACATTTTTGCTCTTCGTCAAATTCTGCAGCAGCGTCGCATGCAGCCGATCAAAATATAAGTTTCTCCACTACAGACGTGCGTTCGATTCGGATTTAGAGTCGCTTAAAAGCACGAGTGTGCTGATCAAATATGTGAACATACTACCAGCGCTTTACTCCCACAGTTCAGGGTTTATGGTGAGCTGACATTTTCAGTACCTGGAGTGGCATACGTCAAGGCTGTTCACTTTCACCGTTTTTGTTTAATTTTGTGGAGGACGAAATAATGGAGGATCGTCTCCGGCACTCTCAAGATGTCAGCGTGGCCCACCTGCCTAGTGAAAGGCTGATCTTGATTATGCTGACAACAGTACTGTTGTTTGACAACCTTCAAGAACAAGCAACGCTAAACGCCATTTCGCTTTCTGCTTCGGAATGCGCCCCGCAGCCTCAAAGTGCAAAGTGGTTCTGCAGGACTGATGCTTCGTAAAAGTAGTAAGTGAACGATACGGTCTTACTTTTTCCTGTCAATTGCACCTACATTGACTTTGTATCTAAAGAAAGCGGTGATACACCAGGCTTTCCATCATTCTATTCCAGAAGAGCTGACGTCCGTGTGGTAACAGAAGAAGAATACGCGCCAACCCAGGGAAATCTGGTTCTCGGCCGATAACCTGCATATCGGCCACTGAAGCACTCATCGGCCAGATCAACCCGTGTTGTTTCCATTCGACGGCGACTGAGGAATGAAGTTGTGACCTGACCACATCTCCAAAACAACAGGTTACTCCTCGACACTGTGCAACGTCATACCACTAAGGCAATCTGAAACCTGAAAACAAGGCCACACGAGGAAAGGATGAAACCTTTGGTACTAACCTTTAAATATTGAAGTCCCCTACTCACACCAGAGTGGGTAACCCGAAATCGATTGACTTTCTCACTCTCATACTTTCGTCCTACTGGTGTCCCGTGCATGAGAAAATTACGCACGTTAAGTATTAAATTATTTCGGTCCTGTAGCATGTCATTTCGCTTTTTCGTGTCTGTTCTTGGAAGTACTAAAAACTAATTGTTTTATGTTGAGTCTTGCTGTCGAAAATAACTTCTTCATCATCATCACTCACAGAAATATATCAGTGGTTCACACTAATGCTTAACTGCCACACAACCATGAAAAAAAGCAAAACCTATAGAGGAAGAGAAAAGAGAGAAAGAAGGGGACGGGAAGGGACCTAACTACTGAAAATGACTACGTCCAGACTCAAACATTCAACATCAAGGTGCCTACACCCTGCAAACAAACAACCGAGCTGCAAGTAAGAATAAGGCGTCATCAGCGAGACAGCTTCCTTACAGCTTTCATTGCCCACGTCATTAAATACACTCACTTCACAGACAACTCGGCCAAACAACAACATTCGTGCCACAGAGCTCCATTAGCTGCCATCTAACCTAGAGTCTCCAGCCACCGACTCTGTGAGTCGCCAGGGCCCCAGCCACAGTGGCCAACCCCTTCGTGAACAACTTCATTTCCCTACGCCAGGTCATTTTCTAACCACCTCGCACCTTACAACAGTCGGTCGCAGTGTCGGCGAACAGTGCGCGGTATGGAAGACCACTAGGTGGCATCCTTAATACGCGACCTAACCATCTAAGCCTGTGCAAACGTAGAGACTGGACAAAATAACTCGTTTGACAATCACTACCAAACACCCGCTTTCTAACCCCGTCGTGACTTACACGCTATTGCCACCAGATACGAGCGATTGAACGCAGACACCGGTGGTCAAATACTTGAAGACGGTTCACGTCTTCTACCCTGAGCGGCCAGGTCTCGCTACCGTAATACGGCCCTCACCATTGTCTTATATACACGACCATTAAGCATCAGAGAAATACTTCTCTGTCGCCAGAGATGCCTCAAATTAGCGAATACCGCCCTAGCCTTAGAGATGCGCGCTTCTATTTCATTCCCTACACCTCCA
>QNGE01003528.1:0-13180 GCA_008508345.1 Paragonimus westermani
TAACCCAACGCAATTTGTCTTCTTCTCTGATGAAGTGGTTAAAGAGAACTCAATGCTTTAAACCTCGCCGCCTTGTAAGCATTGCAGAAGTCATATGCGTCTCACACAAACCGAGAGAGCTTCTTTCATATACATCAACACCCGCCAAGTAAGTGGTATTCTACTTCACTGTCAGCGAATTGCTAACGAATGTAGCCCAGTCTGAGTTTCAGATACACTTAATGCATAATGTACACATCCGATTAGAGCGCGGTAAACGCAGCACAGCACTACTCACTTCCATTTAGAAGTGTTCATCAATACAGATATGCTGTGTTGCACATAAAAATCAAATGCAAAATACTTCCGATCTACTGTAAAACCATTTATGGAGCAGATGAAACATCCGCTCATCTTTACAATAAGGGATGTTGCAGTACGTTGGATACGAACCAGTTCTAGAGAATCAGGGTTCGCATAGGTGGTTGGCCACAAAAAATATTCGTCTGATTTTTCTGAGTCATATCCACTTCACGGAGCAGGAAGATGCGCACTTGAGACCTTTTTAATACTCAAGACCTATATTAAGGGCTCTCTGCCATATATTCAGGTCATGTTTTCCCCAACTGTACCGAGATTCTTTTCCATCTGCTCCCATTTTTCAGTTAGTATGTTGGCAACCCCAATACATTCTAGAAATCTTGGTGCTGCTGACATGCAAGTTTGGTGTGCGCCTAACAGTCTTCCTTGTGGCTATATGGTTAACCTGAAAATCTGGCTACCCCCTGAGTCTTACGCCACAATGGGTAAGAAAACCACACTTGAGCCAGGACACTGGTTTCATGTCTTGTCACATTAAGATCAGCAGCTCAATCAAATATGACGCATTTTTATCTCCTCAAAATGCGAAATGAGAAAATTGTGTGAAAACACCATAGTTTGTTGTCACATCATGTAGTCTATGTACTTAAACAAAGTACGTCTACAACGTATGCAGTATAGTAAAAGCCGATTATTTGGACCATTGCCTACTAGGTGAATCGTTGCGTCTACTTTTGTACCACGTGTATCGCGTTGCTCTCAGCGCCTCATATACTTCGACACTACTACACTTAATCCTGTCACCTGAAGTACCAACAGACGGAAAAGACGAGTCTGCACAGTTGCGACAGAGGGTATCATCTGATCTCACCTTTCACCGTCCACTAACCAGTCGTGTTCGTTCCACTCACGTCGAGTAAGCATGCCAGGATGAATAAGGTGCCAGCGGAACACATTGTAATCGATGCTCACTCGTTATTAGCTAGCCTCAATCCGGTCAACCTGATAATCATTGTCGTATTGCGCTACGCACGCTCAACACTCAAGAAACGTTAGCATATGTCCGAATCCTATAGGCGTTCATGTGCTTGAGCATCTCATAGGTTTCATTCTGACGGACTTGCGCGTTACTTTGAAGGTCATCGTCTCGTTTATTTCACATATAATGCAACAAGTCGGATTGGCCAACAGGTCACTGGATGGAAGCTCCTAGTTGGACATCTGGGACTAGCACGGTTGTCCATTCTGCTCACTGGTTGTGCACTGCACGCAATCGGACTGACATGACATAACCAGATGGCATTCATTGGTCAGCTAGAAGTTGCGCAAGCACCCATTGAAAAAACACTAAACGGTGTCAGCATTCGTGTCCTGAACACGCGCATTAAGTTAGCACAGATGCTGGGAGCAATATACGGCATTAAATAATTGAATCACCAGAACCGCGTAACAGATCCCAAATTTGGTATGATTTGGAATTTGATGGCATCTGGCTTATAGATGGATGACATTTGTGTAGGTTGCTTCATCAGACTTGCTCACATGGTCGTGTTGTTGTACTGTTATAGTGGAAAGGGAACCAGGTAAAATTGGCCACTGATGACACGGAAGTTCAGGCTAACTTATAAAACAACGGTAGCTCGAAGTGCTGTTGACTTGACACTGGGGCAACGATTCCATTGATTAGCCCGAGGCCATGAAGCATTCTCAGCCGTGTGCAGTGGTCGTCGTTCAAACAATCAGTGGATTTACTTTCAAATTTAATGGCCTAGCAGAATATGATGTCCGAATCGGTGGTCAACTAATCAAACAACCCTCCATCGTTTCCCCCAACGCACATCAGACCATATTGGGAGCGGGTTCTCTTGACCGAGCTGAGGCCATGATGGAGTCGAATCATGATAAACTTGTAACGAAGTAAGGGGTGGTTCGATTAGTGAGAGAGCGGAGACCCCAGTTTGGACAAATTGAAGCGAATGTACCCAGAGCGATACCAACCTGTGACAATCGGTTGTTGAATGAAGTGGTGCGCAAATTTCAGGAATGGTTCACTACGGATCAGGACCCGTACGGCTATTGTGATTGGATAGAACATGAAATCTCCATCGAGCCAGAGCGATTTTGACCACTCGGTTCCAGAATACATCCAGTAAACCTGCGGCCGGAAATGGGAAGACAAGTGAAGGACATGCTGAAGGAATGAATCACTGAGAAGGCTCATGGCCTGTTCAATTCTCCCGTCTTGTTGATGAGGAGGTCCAATGGTACATTTCGATTTTGTGTCGACTTCGGTACACTCAACGAGGTTGCAATCGACAAAGTTGTGACAGTCCCAGCGGTGCAACAGATTGCCGAGAAGCCACAGAACGCCAGCGTATTTACAATGCCACACTTGTGGTCGAGGTATTGGCAGGTTCCAGTCAAGCAGTCGGACCGAGATAAACAACTTCCACGATGAGAGAAGAACAGTGCCATTTCAATCGTACGTCGTTCGGACTGGCAGGCACCCATTTCACGTTCAGACGACCGGTGCTCAGTGTGTTGGACGGATTGCACAATGCGGTTGCCTATGGAGACAAGATCGTCAGTTACAACACTTATCAGGCTGAACATACGTTGTATGTTACAGCCGTGTTGCATGAGATTGAGCAAGCCGGTCTACGGATCAACAGTCGGAAGTCACAAGTGGCGAAACAAACGATGGTATTAATCAACCAGAATGTCGGTCAGAGTGAGGTCCGATCACTGCTCGAGAAACTGTTGGTGGTCGAGGTTATTTCAGTATCAAAGTGGAAGAGGGCATTGTGACAGTTTGTTGGACGCGTTGGGTTTTACAACTGATTAATCTAAATGGTCAATGAACTCGTGAGCCGATTGTAGGAAGTGTTGGAGAGTAATTATCGATTTCATAGGTCAGAGATGGACAGCCAGACGTTTATCGAGATGCAACATCTGACGAACAAGGGACAACTGACTGAGTGTTGTAAGAATCGGGGGTGTGGTGGATTGGGTAGGCGGTGTTGTGGAATATGCCAGTGGGGTACTAGGTCCTGCTGAACGAAACTACTCAAGGACAGAGGAGGAGTGTTTGGCGATCATGTGGGCCTTGGAGAAATGGATGCTGTACTTGCTTGTCCGGCGTTTCCATATGGATACTGACCACAGATTGTTGGAGTGGGTTCGATCGGTGATGGACCACCGAGGAAAAGTGGCACGTTGGGCATTATGACTATGTTTTATACGCGTAAAGGCCATCTGTGTGCCTCACGCTCTCGCCTAGGATAAAAGTGGCCGTGGCCTCAACGACCGACGGCTCACTCGCCCACGCATTTAAAAATGATGCCACCGTTTGTAAATGTGACAATACAGTACGTACGTGTTTTCACTAATGTTGTTATTGCCCTAAATTCTTACTGCTGATTGAAATCAGACTAGAGCCACCACAGACTACATGAGTGCGACCTCACAATTCGCCATGTGACTGGAAAAGTGGGCTATTTTCGATGTGCTTTTCCGAACGCGGCACATGGACGAGGTTCACAATGCCGTGATGCTAGTTGGACGTGTTGAGCTGAAGATCAGTTCCGGAAAGTTGCAACCAACGCACAGTATGGACACAACGATCGCATTAGTGATTGGCCAACTTCCATCGGAATAACGACCATCGGAATGAGGATAATCCCGAAGAGACCGTTTTCAGGATGCACTGTTCATGCTTGCGATTGGATGGTGCCGGAATTTCAATGTGCCAAGTGTGAGAGGGAGTAAACATGCCCGTTATACCGATGGAGTTGAGGGCGACGGTTGTGAAGGAATGTCATCAGTTTGCCTATACGGGATGTCATAGAACGTATGAGTTGCTGAAGCAAAGGACGTAGCGACCGTGAATGAAGGGCGATATCACCAGTTGTGTGCGAACGTGCCAGCAATGTCAGCCACTGAAGAGCACTAACGACCCCAGTCAGTAAGCCACGCAACCAATCTCGGTCAGTGAGATTCGGTAGTTATGGTCGGTGGATGTGGTGGACCCCATTCCAGTAACCACTTCCGGAAACCAATACGCGGTAGTCATGACTAAACACCTCACGAGATGGACCGAAGCAGTCGCCATATCCGATCAGCGCGCGAGCACTGTATGCATGCCGGTGATGGGACATGCCGTTACGGATCACGAGATACCGTAAATCGCATTGACCGAACAAGGCCGTTACTTCAAATGTGAGAATTTTCGGAACTGTTTGCAACGACCGAGAATCAATGAAATTTGCATAACTCCACATCATCCCCAATCGGATAGATTGGTGGGTAGAAACATGTGTACAACCACAGGGTGGTTGGCGTCGAAAGGAGGAAGCTTGAAAGAAACGCCACCACTGATTCAGCTGGTCCGCCGCGGTTCGCCACAAGAAACAACGAAGAAGTCGCCGTTCGAGGTAGTGTATGGGCAGGTACCACGCCTGTCAGTCGACGAGGAGATTGGTTCATAGGGAGACTGACGGACGAGCACGCGTGAATCAGCAGAAGCTCGGAGACTGGCCAACCAAAACCTGACGAACATACAAGAAGTTTCCAAGGAGCAGTCAAATGCGTAGCCATCGGGTCGATGTGCTGTGTTCGAACTTGGTTTGAAGGTAGGATACAGAGATTGGCGGAGCCTTGATGCAACAAGATCCGGATCTAGGAGGTTGTTGGGAAGGTAGGAGTGTTGGTGGGACTTTGCGACCCAGTTTATTTGATTAATTCTGAGTGGAATCAGGGTCGAGTTCACGGAAGCCAGCTTCGTAATTGATATGACACTCCGATCAGAAGATAATGTTGAACAAGTGCGTCAACATTCCGGAGTCCGGTACGCGGATGTGCGAGAGAACGGAGAGAGTTGGTGTGGCTTTTGCTGAAGCTGGAACAATGTTTGTGGCTGGAGGATTTTGGTGAGGATGGGCGATCGCACCATACCATTCATATTCCTACGATCCAGTAGAATTCATTAGATGACCATTAACTAAAATGGCTTAGAAGTGTCAAAAGAACGAGTGTTGGTCAGAAGCGGTGCGCGTGGACTGCATGTTGAAGGAACAACTTGCAGCTCACATGTAGGCGGAAAAGGGAAATCCCCTGTACACGTGTATAACTACGGGTTTGATTGAACAGGACACACGGACAATGAATCTCCAGGATAACTGATGCGGTATTTTTTCAAACGGTGGTTAAACCCGACTGGTTGGTCTTATGTCCTACCAAAAACACTGATGTAGTCTACTGTTCTTTTAGCGATAGAAGTGACCAGCATTTTATTGTCACGGTTGTTGAATGAAACCTTTTTCCAAATTGTTTAGTGTTTCCGCGTTATTTGGTCCACAATGTGTTCGTTGCAAACCACTGATTGGTACGTACATAAAGTGAACGCTAGGTACATTTCAGTCAGTTATGCTACGTTCATGTGGACCCTTTCGGAAAGTAGAGGTTTCGTGTTGTTAGAGCTGAACCGTAGTGCACTGACTGACGGAGCGTGGTTATGACTTTAGTGACCACTACGCCACTAACCGTATGATCAGGGTGTGGTTAGTTTGTCGCATCTGAATTTTCGGCCATAACCGTTCTTGACTAGTGCTCATGCCCATCAGCCTACAGATAGCATGAACAGTTTCTGTGTACCAGTTAGACAGACAAACACGTACACAGTACGCATATCAATACCGGTGGACTACTGTGATCCATAACACATGACAGAAGCTAATATCCTGCAGCTAGTCGAATTACCATATTCCCTTTTTAATGACAGGCTCTCTACCTGTGTTCGCGTAAATCACGGTAGCACGCATCGTGTGCTTGCGTGCTCATTTTTCAGTTTGTCATTGTTTTATCAGTGATGCTGAAATAATCTAAATAAATACCCGTTTAGACGGCAGGCTAACGCGCATGATCTGTGGTCCGACAGACTTTATTTGTAGATTATGATATGCGCATTACTGGACGGGATACTACAGCACAGAAGGCATGGGTCGATGAGGGGGGAGGGTGAGAATACACAAGAGACAGAATCAAGCAATTGGCAACATGGTCATTCTACTTGTTCCCTTGGCAGGGTTGAACCAACAATTACTTGGATAGGATCTATTCGGAGGTAGCTTTCCATGGGGTGATGAACAATTAGCGCCGCTGCCGGCTTGTTCTTTGGTTGCAGTGTGCACACATGATTGTCAGCTTTCATGTAACGAATAAGTTGCAGCTTACGTGGTATACGGAGGCACTTGCACTGATGCGTTAGACACCAACGTTATGAGCTCAGAGAACCTCATTTGTTGATTCAATCCCATTACGACCGGAAAACGAATTACACGGTCTTATATTTCTTCTGTATCTTAGTTCATCTGCTTGCTATCTGATGTCTTGCTCAGAAGTACGCACTCGTTCACCCATAAACCACTTGCAGTAACACTTTTGGTTATTTTGACGAACTCTTAGAGGAGCGAAACACTAAACTAGTGTCTCTTATCAAGAGCGGCTGATTGAAACGTTCTGTGGGTAAGACAGCTGCGAACAGCTGTAAATAATACTCGAATTACATGAGCTAAACTTACCTACCTGTTATCAGTAATCAAAAAAACGCCGATCAAGCTTGATATTGTCTGTGCTTTTCTGATTGTTGAGAATTCATATTTGTGAGATTATTGATTGTAGTTAACAGGACAGTTAGTTTCCACTTGATGTGATCGGACAGCTTGAGAACTGTACACAAACGAAAATGAATGGGCGTCTACTTATTCAAATTCTTCTCGGGGAAATACTGTTTTGCTTTCTGGAAAATACCTATATCAAACAATTTGTCTCATGTGCTACAAAAAACGAACCCAGCTGAAAATGATCAAGGTATAGGAGAGACTGGCGAGGCGGATAAAATGTCTTGTTCTGATTTATATTTTCACGTGAAGTGGACCCTTGCGTCCGTCACAACAAACTCCATCTAACGAGAGTTCCGTAATCGAAGTGACTGCATTACCGGTAAGTGGTGAACAAGTTCACGTACAGTACTGGCTTCAATGAGGCAGAAACGGTAGGTAAGGGAACGTGGACACAAGTACAGCTTCATTGCGTTTCGGGTTATAAACATTTCTATGCGTGTATCATGAGAGTTCGGGCTTTAGATTATTTCAGATTGAATACCACCCACAATTAATCGCATCCTTCGCACGCAGATAAGTCTTTCTGTTAGCCCACTTCGAATAGAATCATTAGACTCCTATTAGAGCTCATCAATAGTGCACATCCTAGTCCGGAAAGCAATTTGTATTCCGACCTTCGTGTTAGTGAGACCAGTGTGTTAACCACAACACTAACCTCACAATAGGCATGACCGATTAATCAAATCCAAACACTCAACCCTAACATTGTATGAATGATGTTCTGCTTGACCGATTAATTCGAAAAAATGATAGACAGGATCTTTCTGTCCAATCCATGTAATAACCCCTCGATCAGGACTTCCCGGTTAGGTTAAAGTTGCTGTTTTCGTTTATTTTCAAGTAGTTTTCGTTCAACCAGCCGAACATGGTTTAAACCCTTAATAGAGGTGCGGGTGGTGGCAACATATAAAAATAGTTACCTTTGGAATGTCCACATACCCTAACCCTATATAAGTGAACGTTTGATGTAATCGAATGGTGGGAATAAACAAGATGTTTGCATCCAACAATCAATCTTCTTGCCCACTTGATAATATATGGAAACTCAAAAATCTTTGCGATGGATGCGCATAATTCAGTGAATAGGTTACCTACATCAGGCTTAAAGACATTGAGAGATAACCTCACAGCTAACAGAAGAGCTTTTGTTTATCCTGTGTAGGTGATCGAGCAGTCTGAACATTACTGATAAGCGAATGTGTTCGGGTGTTTGCATATGATAATTCGGTCGTTCGTAATGTGAATTAAGTGACGCAACGGCGAACATGATTGACTCTTGAAAACGTGCACTGCTGATGAGCCCTAATAACGTAGTTACAGCCGTTGAACTTGTGGGACCAACAGCAAGTAACGAAAAGGCTCGAACCCAATGCAAGTCTCGACGCAGTAGAAGTAGATTATAGGGAAATGAGAATACAGTTACGACTTCCCTGTGCTTTGGGTTAAAATCACTTTTGTGAATGACAATGCGTAAAGCATAAGAGATGTGAAACAAACGGATTACAATCACCCAGCGTTCTCTTGGTGCTTGTGTCGTGGAGGGTTCGTCGGTTTGACGGAACAAAAGCAGCAAGGTAAGTGGGACGCTCTTGTCAGGCTGTAGTCCTGTGATTCCTGTCAATGGACGCATGAATGTGAAGTGTTCTCGTATGTGAACTGCTAGCAAACAACATGCGACCATCAGACTAGTGTCACTTTTTGAGATGGTCGGAGAGTGAGAATTGCAATCGCCTGTGAGTGACGTTTAGTTTACAATCTTAGATTCCCATTCTACGATATTTCGAAGCACTCATCTACCCACTACCTTTCGTTCAGTGTTTCACTGCATATTAACGAAGTTTGTTAAGACGTGCACACCACTATAACCGAATGACACTGGCTTCTGGTTACAAGTACTAAAATGTTCGTATACTGAACGTGATTTTGAAACACAGTACTCGCTCTACACATCTTTTTATATGAAGTACCGAAAAAAGGAAAGAGAGATGAACGTCGGACCGCTGTGGTGATGTGTGACATGAAACTCCAAATTTCCCTATTTACCTCCTAATGGTCGTTACAACGAACTGATTTTTTGTCCAAGAGATTACTTCATACAGATATGTGAGCGCAATGAAACAGTAAATCGGCCTTGTACACGAAAACTGCTTGTGACTAGTGAAATTCAGTTACTTTGGAAAATTTCGTTCATTTGCCTGTATGTCCCTAAGTTAACTTGATCGAAAATACCCACTAAAATCACGAGAACAGCAACGTAGCGCAACAAGCGTTGTTTTCTGTGTTCGATCGTCAGACAAGTTACAATGCAATGACCATGAAAACAGCAACTATGGTGAGAAAGCAACTCGAGCAATATAGGTAGCGGACTGCGTGTTCTCCAAAGCTTACGCAATCATGAGACTAATCAATCGAGTTTAGCCAGTGAACCGTATACACTTTATAAACGTTGGGTAGATGAGATTTTGTGCATCGTTAATGATGATTTCAACATGAACAATTTTTGTCGGCTCTTACATCAACTTGTAACGGTATTAAAATCACCAGCGAGTCAGACAGCAACGACCAAATAAAGTTTCTGGGTAGTGGTTCAATTCAACGAAGAGTGTACGGGAAACAGAAGTGGAGATGTCAGTACATTGGCATTGACAGTAACGTTCTATTAAATCAAATACGAATCTTCATCGGATATCTGACTGATCGGGTGTTAAAGATCTGCTCCACCGACACTATTTAGACTGAACTGGATTTTCCATAAAGAGTGCCAACGCAGACTGGCTATCCAGTGCGTTTTATTCCCAAGTCAATGAAGGCGGTCGAGCTGGAATCTAAATCACCTTCTGTGATTAATAACTGTGTATTTCTTGGCTTCCATCCAAGGGAGACCTTGTGGCGGAGCTATAATAGGACAGTTCCAAAGGTTAGTCGAAACAACTTAACTTGCGGCTCATTTTCCAGTGAGTTTTCGTTCAACCGCGTTACTGGTCACAACTCAAAGGTAAATCTTCAAGTCCTACATTCAGCTACTGTATGTACTCACGTGATTGTCCTCATCCAGCCGCATACACTAGCCCAATAGAGTACGTGAACATTGGTCTGCGCGACTGAATGGTGGCGAGAGTAAAACGGTTTCAAGCGTCACTGTTCCTTACTTGACCGATTCCAATCGTTTTTTCAGGTTTTCTGCCGACTGTTAAGAAATCGATTCAGACTAGCGAAATTCCGAATGTCGACCATGTGCAATGGTATCCGATTTCGTAACCTTGACCACTGCACTCAGCAGTGGTTCCTGCGGAAACACGCTTCTGTGGCCCCCAGTCATGCAAGTTCACGATTTGGGGCAGTGACTGTGTGACCACATGAACCCATAGATGAATGGTTGATTAAGGAGCTAAATCGGTACAAGAGGGTCAGTACAAGTTTTGCATAGATAAGTGCATAGATTGAATTTTTACTTGAATGGACTAAGTGAGACGAAAACCAAAAGGTTTCTTGTAAACCTCTTCTCAAATGCTGAATTCGTTTCGATGACTTTCCGTAAGGGAGTCTAGCGCCCATTCGGACAGATACCGCTTGGTTAAACTTCGCGGAATTTTTGAGATGTTCAAACCAGAGACAAAAGTTTGCGAATGCTTTGACGGAGGAGAAGCGGCTTAAATATAAGCTATTCGTGAACATGGTGGTTATCAGATGAAAGTCAAGAGGCGACTTGAGGTGGTGTGTGGCCTTGACAAAGGGGGATTGCATTCAAATTTTTTCAATAATCCTGGCAAGTAAGTGTACAAAGTTTCCGGTATTCAGTCCGAGGATAGGCTCTCAACAGTACCTAAATTCTGTTGTTCACGCTGTTTTGATGTACGACCAGTAATTGGTATCCGAGTTGAGAAGTTATTGAATCGTTCAATGTAGCTCACCAAATCCAGCTTAGGAATTGGAAGGCTTTAAATCGGATCTGGTGAACGCGTGTTAGGAACACTGTAGGTCGGGAGTAATTGTTATATCTGTATTCGAGCCCCATCCGCTACGAGCCTTGGTATGAGTGTGGGGTACACAGGCGGCCTTGATGCGTATACAACAGTAATCCATAAGACTTCTGCTACTGAAAGGCTCCTTTCCTCTCCAAGTAAACTGAAAGAGTTCAACAAAAGTGCTCACAAAGCTGGATAGGGGTGCTCGGATGGTTATGACAAACAAGTCTGACAGTGTTGATGACATGAGGTGGATTCAACCAGACAAAACCGAGTCCTGAAAAGTAGTGAACGAGAAGAATGGAACTGTAATGACTGAAAGAATGACTACCCAAGGTTTGAAGTAAGTTCTGAAAGGTGGAGTTACCACCCAATCTGATATTCGGCACACTGAAGCCGGCTGGTTCTGTTGTTCCACGCTTATATGGTCTACCTGTGGTATATAAACGCAATACACCACCAAAACGCATCCTATCGCACATCTCCACCATGACTGGCTGTCCAGCTTGAACCGATTCAGTGAAGGTTGTGCCCTTACACTCTGAGAGACAGCGTCAAGTTCGCTGACACTGAGTGAGACCTGAAAGTAACAAACCACTGCAAGTGTTCATTTGATGTCAGTTTTCTATGTGCGAACGTCTGGTTGATGAGAACAATCCATTTTGCCTGCGGTCAAATTGACCATCCGCACCTAAAGATGAAACTTCCAGATCAACTTCCCAGAGAACGTCTGTTGGGATACACGCTTGGTGTGCAACTTAAATTCAACTAGGATTTGAATTAGCAGAATGTTGGCGTGGCAATCAGCTCGCCCATGGGTTCAAATCTGGCTAATATTTTCGCAGGAAAATTAGAAAATGAAGGACTGTGTGCGACCATTCAAACATTTTATCGTTAGACGCTGTTCTTGTTCATTTCGTCCATATAGATGTAGCCAGTGTTCTTGAAGTTTCCAACAAAGCACAACGTTTATAGAATTCTTGACTAGTGTGGAGGCGAACCGTTCCTTCCAGTCCCTTGATTTGGAAATGTGCCGACGTCCTGATGACTTAGTTTTGTTTCTTTAGAATATGAACTCAAATTGGTCAGCCCCCTGACTTCATGCACCAGAAAGACCCGTTCAGAGGACGTGGATCAGTAGATCAGGGTATCGAAGGGAAGGAAGTAGGCGCTGTCCAGAATTCCATGTCTCAAATGTTCAGCGATGGATTGAAGAGTGGAAGGGCTACAGTATTCGAAAAAAATGATTGAGATGAGCTCAATTTTCCCGCTGACATTCTACGAATAAACCTCTATCCACACAGATTTAATACGCACAACGTGGTCGCCATATCAACAAAGATTTCACTCCCATTTAGAGTGAACACCACCCGCAACTGGTCGAGGCTGTCGCATTCCCATAGGCTTTCCGGTCGTCCCCTTTCCAAAGTAAGCACTACAATCGAGTTTCGCTCGTATTAGGACTCGTCAGTAGCGCATTCCTCTGCCACGGCTCGGACTAGGACTTCGGCCACGCTTTCATGAGGCAACCGTGTTGCCCAATTTGCGATTCACCGCATATTAGGCACGACCGAATTACTAGATCTGAACGCTTGACCGCTATGATTACGATCATTGCTCACAAGCGAAAGTGATTGAGCATTTAGATTTGATAATTCGCTCGTGCCTAACCATGGTGGTTGATGCTGTCGCGTCTGTGTGTGTGTGTGTGTGTGTGTGTGTGTGTGTGACACGCATCACGCGAGTGATGCGCGGGGCTGAATGTAGCACAGATCATAGGCTGGTCAGGACCAAATTGTTCATCCATGTACGCAAGTCCGTTTATTGTAGATCTTTTGGACAACGGCAGAAGCTGGATATCAGAAGATTGGAGAACTTCGAGACGAAGGCTGCCTTTCAACGTGCAGTCGTCGCTCGCCTGCACAATGCTCCTGTATCCACTACCCCCGAGGGTATGTGGCAACATATGAAGAAACAGATTATGGTAGCAGCCACCGAGACGATCGGTGTGGAGCGCAAGAAACGCCCGGATTGGTTCGATGACAACAACATGGCTATCTCCAACTTGGTACGAGAGAAGAATGCCGCGTTCGCCACATGCACAATGGACCCTGACAATGGAGCGAAGAAGACTGCGTTCCGGAATATCCGCCGTCAACTGGCTGAGCGTGTTCGCGGAATTAAGGACAACTGGTGGAGGAAACAGGGCGAGCGCATGCAGGGCTTCGCAGATCG
>QNGE01003528.1:16342-33616 GCA_008508345.1 Paragonimus westermani
AAAGGCCCCACTGGCACACCTCCCGGTCTTATTCCTTCGGGTTTACACTGGATATGTGGTGTGTTGGTGGAACTGCAATTGGTGCAGCGCAAGCCAGTTGCAGTGATGGTTAAGCGCAGGCGCCCTTTGGCTTCGGTCACTGTGACAGGCTAATCCGAATCGGATGTTGCCAACCCTGTGTGTGCGAGAGGGAGAGGATGATAGAGACACTAGCTGTGATGGATTGGCTGGACCTTCCAAACGTGTCGGGCACACAGTGAATGAACATGGCTTTTTACTGAGGTCACGTTACCGTTTGGAGTGTAGAGTGGAAGGTAACAAAATGTTTAACCACGTTGAGGTATCTAATATGAGGTGTCAGTGCGGTTAATAATGTGGACATCCACATGACGAGAGTAGCCGGTTGTTTCTCGAAAATGTATCAGCTATAACTCTCCGGTTAAGGGGATCGCAACAACACTAGCCACTAAAACCAACGCTTCCAGCCGTATCACTGAGACCCTAGTTCATTGCAAGGCCCACACGCAGAACTACTCTTCAAAACAAGTGCCTGTCCACGGTCAACCATTGCCAAAGCATTCTTTTATATGTCGCTATCGAGGGACTATACGTCCGCCCAGACGAACCAATAGGGTATCATTCGGCTTAGATAAGAACTGTAGATACAGAATCATGTCACGCCCATTCATCTGATAGATATGTGCAAGACATTTAGGTTGGACTACAACCTTCCACTCACTCAGTCAAGAGCAGACAGTTAGAGGATTTTGGTAAAAGTTGGATGGATTGCTATTAGACTATGCTATCCAATGCTTTATTCGTAAAGACGACTAGTTTATCAAATGGTCCACACTCCACTCAACCAACACTATACAAACAGCTGACCTTGGTCAAGGGACTTCAACCTACTTTGGTTCCATAATGTTCAGCGATGATTGTGACTTTGATGATGATCAGTCAGACAGTCCAGTAACATATTTTACTTTCCTTCACAATTATACTGACTCGATGATGAGTGCCAAAAAACACGGCTTCTTCACTTCAGAACAAGTTGCCTATCTCCATCCCACTTTAAATACCACCACATTCGTAGCGGGTTCATTTGGTCAGAATAAGCTTCTATATCAGAAGTGAGACGTCACCAATAAACCAAACCACGGATTGGTCACAAGTTGTTCCGAAGTTATGAATGCACAACCGGTCTCAAGCACAGTTCAATTGAAAACACAGCTTCATCATGTCCTGACTATGAAACTGTCAAAAACATGCAACTCGATTTCTCTATTGCTTGATTTTTCTACTCATTCCGCTGACTGTTTTCTCTTTTTTTCGTAATTGGCCTGATAGCCAGACACAGATAGCAAGCATCAATCTCTTCTCTGTTGTCCTCCGGGTTCCTATGGTGCTACAACTTGTTCTGACCCACCCGATCCGATAGCATAACAAAAATAACTTATCATTCACAAAATCAAATAAGCGGCTGCTAACACTATTGCAATGAGGACAATCGATCGCATCATACTACTACTCACAGTACTACTCAGTAGCGAGACATGAGCATGTTATTGGATATTGAAGTAACCTGGGGGAAACACAAGAAGAAACACTAGAGTACATTCTGGGGGTAAAGTGTTGTTATTCTCTACATACGAACTAAATATTAGCAACCTTTATGACCGCAACGTTCTTGGATCAATGTTATATGCAAATGAAGGTTTGTTTATTGGGTTACCGAGCCAACAATCCTTACGCCATCCGCGTTCTCAGCCCACAACCTTAGTATCTATCTTGCCTACAACTTGCTGTTTCTACTGCTTTGATAGAAAGGGCCACAATACTAAACGTATGCTATGTAAAACTAACATTTTCGTGTACATCCATCTTCGGAGTTCACTTTGATCAAAGTTCACCTTCATTATTTGAGCTGTTTGTCTTCTATCCGTAGTCTACTGTGATTAGAGGATCGGTCAGCTGGGCCGTATGTACAGTGCACTGGTTAAACGATCGTGTGACTTGTTTACATGCCGTTGGTTTGCACCAACACAAAGCTCACATCATCCACTCATTTGAAGCAGTGACTACGTTCGCAAATGTTCAAGTCTTGTTCAGTACTAGCTCCGGTTGATAGAGCTAAACCAGATAAAGACAAGTTGCGATGAAACAATCCTTCTAAGGATAAGAGTTATGTACCCTTTACGTGAAAACAATGTGGTTAGAACAATCCCGTAGTCTGTCTCAGAAAGCCTACAGTTTTAGAGGCATCGCAAGAAAAATTGTAAGCGATGCAGTCGACTTGTGAAGGGGAGAAGTCAACATGCACGAATACATTTAAATGTCCTGATTTATCTCACTTTTCTCCCATAGTGGCGATATAAGTTCAGGTCACTGTCATTTACACACACACACACACACACACAAGCAAGAAAAGAAGGTGTATTATTTTATAATGATCAAGTCAGGTTAGGTAGGGTTAATTTGGTTACTGTTAACAAACGGGAGGATGAGAGTGAGTTGGCAATCCAGCAACCAGTTCAACTAGTGTCCACATAAAGGGAATACATAAGGGAGATAGACATGGAAATCTGGTTAGCACCCTAGGCGATAAAGACTTGTTTGTGGAACAGCACGAGGTCAAACACTAATGTTTCCGGGACTTTCGAATGATAAACAGGGTCATCTGAACGGGCATACTTTTTGTGAGGAAGTATAATTAGAGGGTGAAGTTATCTGCACAGGCTTGGAAACAGTGTACATAACGGCGTTTGTTTTCGATCCAGCATT
Organism: Paragonimus westermani; assembly: GCA_008508345.1. Taxonomy (NCBI): domain Eukaryota; kingdom Metazoa; phylum Platyhelminthes; class Trematoda; order Plagiorchiida; family Troglotrematidae; genus Paragonimus; species Paragonimus westermani. Next base: position 19,124 of record QNGE01003528.1, read on the forward strand.
TCGACAGTCTTCATGAAATGCACTTAAAACTGGGGAGGTAATCGAATAAGTTTTAATTGAAAAGTATCTTGATATTAAAAACAGTTTTCAGACGCAAATCTTTAATCTCTGGTGAGTTCCTTTTATGTAGACTGAACATCACTCACAATTGGTCAAGGCTGACGCATTTCCATTGACTTTCCAATCGTCCCTTTTCCAAAAGAAGTTTCGCTCTTATCAGAGTTCGTCAGTAGTGCACATCCTTGCCGCGGCTTGGACCACTGGATCTTAATCACTTGAGGTGGTCAAGTGTATCGTTGGTTGTTTCGTTACTCAATTGTTGCTTAAATAGTTTGTTGAATCATAAATCTTTCAGTGAGAATCATTTTGATTTCATTTCGTACCTCGTCAACTATCAGTGATACTACTGTTTGAGAAAGTCAGTGTATATGTGAGTAGAATGCTCCTGCTTTTCAAACGATTGCCAGAGATTATTTGAATTGACCATTTTATCTGACAAAACACACCCGTTTGATGGTAGTAATGAAAACGGAACGAAGTTCTTGTTGCAGTTCCCTTACTGCCAAATTTCCCCCGTCCATTTAATAACTGGATCTCTGGATCCTACTTCTGCCATCCTCGAATTTCCATAATTGATGGAATGTTATCAATGCAGATAAAACAGCATTTTGCTTGGAAAACCATCAACCAGCCGACTGATGCTTTTTTTCGACCTTGTACATATATAAATATAGATATACCTGTAAGCTAAATATATACCTTTTAAGTTGGACTCATAACTTGAGGAACATAAACATCCTCCAGGTTACAATATAAGGTGATTTTCCGGTGGTTGATGAAGTGTTAACCCAATCGATTGTGTGCCATCCGGGTACCCGTTAAGTGCATTTCTACAGGACAACGCTGTTTAAACAAAGAGTTCGGTACTTTACCCATCATTAACACAACTGTAATACTGATAGCTGTCTACGTGTACTGTAACATGTAAGCCGGCTCTTTCTAATCTGATGCCCTTAAAAATTACTGACCAACTTTGGGGCAACGTGAAGGCACCGGGAGGACAGCGTTCTTCTCAGGTAAGGATTCCAACAACAGTCTTGTGGAAGGAGACAGTAAAGACAAGCATATGCCAAGGAATCAGTAAGCCATGTGCATGACTTACACAACCGACAACTAAAACATCACCAACAACATTGTAGCACGCTCTGTTGTACAATCCAAATTCAATCCGTGCGCGCTTGCTGGTTTCAGCTGTACGTTACAGTACTGTTTCAACTTATTCACTAACAGCATTGCTGACTTAGACTTGTCTTCTTATTGCAGCTATCAGTTGTTTCCATTGCTACGTGCTCATTCTTATCAGTCCGAGTTCCATCCATCAACCGAGTGCATCATTTCATATCCACACTTAAAATTATTACACTACTCATTTTAGGTTTGAAATGACCCGGAGTCCCTACCGCGTGTATGTTACAATGTTGACCACCTTATCAGGATGGTTTTCATCACTCTGTGTTGGTTTAAAGATCTCTCAGTTTGACCAGCTGACAGTATAAACACGTGGCTTGATCTAACCGAAGAAACCTGGTTCCGTACGTTGTAATCGAGTTGCGCTCGTGTCCACTCGAAGTAGTCTATGCGTACTCTCTCGATGCACTTTAAGACCATATAAACACTGCAGCACCTATTGCGTCAAGCAGTCAAGGTCACAGTGAGGGCAAGTTTTTCGAAGGGGAGGAACTTACCATTTTGCGCGTACGCATAATTTGGTTCTTTGGTTTCATACGTTTCATTCATTATAAGCCGAGACTTTGGGCCATACTCATTTGCACTTGTGGGATTAATGAGGCGTTTCCACCAATGGGGTTCACCGACCTGCGGTACTTTTACGGTGGGCACATACAACTGACGTTTTTCATGCTTACATGTTCATCGAGCTACCAACCGGTTTTGACACCGGTCTAAGTAACATTGTCAACGTAATTTGTGTGAACTGATTTGGGCCTAACATTGAACAATCAAAACTGCCTTAGACACTCAGTTCACTTTGACCACATGATTATATATATATATATATATATATATATATTTATAGGTTGTTTCAAAGGTAACCAGTCATGAGCAAGTGGAAATTATTTTTATTTAGCTGCAAAACAACAAGACGAGTAAATAACATCAACTTGTTGGACATGTTTGTAAGGAAGGTCTTCATCTGACATTAGTTCAGGAATCAGTATTGTGAGCATCACTCGCGGTGCAGATCGATCTGCACTTTTTGTGTTCCAATTTATCCAAACGTTCAAATTTAAGTTGAACATCACGCATTTGATCGCAGCGTTCGGATTCAGATAGACCTTGCAGCCAGCCTCTTTCGAAAACAAGCACTAGACTCGAGTTTCGCTCTTATTAGAGCTCGTCAGTAGTGCATATCCTTGCCACGGCCGGGATTTGAACTCCGGAGTTGACCTCACATTAGGCACGACCAAATGATCAAATCTGAGCGTTCAACCACTTTTGCTTGTGATCAATGAAATNGGGTGCAGGTTAGTGCATCCCAGAGAAGTTGGGGATGAAAAGCAAAGTTCTCATTGGACTATGAAAAGCCAGGCAGATCATTCATCATACAATACACAAACAAAGCCGAAGAAAAGAATGGGTAGAAGACCACAGCCACTCACGCATCTGCTTTTTGTCTGGCTGTTCCCCATTGGCCAATCTGACAAGGTTGAACCCGCAAGAACCGAAGTCACAGTCAGCACAGCCCTCTGGATCAAAACAGCACGCAAGCCTGACCACCACTCCAAGGTAGCAGAAAGGGTCAGGATGCCGCTACATACGTCAACTTTGACATACCAAGACTCGGTTGTAAGGGATAATTTCCCATAGGGTTTGTCAACCGGTATAAATTAGAGGATTACATGAGTCTACGGGGTTAATTTTGAAGAATTGGGCTTACACCATGAATTGTGGTCGCTCAACTTACGATAAACAACCAGGGATCTGAGTTTCTATGAACAAGTAACAGGACAAGAACACTGTTTGGTTCTTTATTCACATTTCTAAGTATGTCAATCCAAAATCACACATTCCTCGCCTCACTGAACGCACGTGATTTGTCACACTGCTACATTTACATCCAGTTCGATAGCACATAACTGCAGAGGAGGTTAGGCAAAAATCTCCGCGTTTTCATAAAGGCTATACCGTACGGTTTTATCACACAAATCATAGGTGGTCGTGGTGAAAGTGATTGAGCACAGCTTTAGCCGAAAACTTGTGGTGTAACTTCCCAGTTTTAAGTGTATCAACTGATTTTATTTCATTGGGCTACCAAAAACGCTAAAGTCACGCTAGTTTCACTAACAGGTAGGTCTGATTGCTTGGTGAGAAGAACGAAACTTTACACCCCACTTTGAAATTGTACAGTAGCCAAGTTTTCAGGCTGATTTCATGTATATATGGTCGTGAACACTGATTTTCACACTCTACCACCAAAGGCTATCATTGATTGGATTATCTAAAAATGTTCCGGCATGACAAGATTATATTTGTTTTGTTGGTTAACTTCTTAAAAAAGGCTACGACAAAATTATAAGGACAGCCTACGCACGTTTCATGATTGTGGTTCCCGCAAATCATGAGCACGTCCCGTAGAATCAAAGTCATACCTACAGAAAAATCCACGTGGCCAACTCTGACTGCTTCCTACCATGTACCAATAAACCGACAAATAAAGCGCATGATGATTCACACATGAAACACAGTTTCATGCTTCTCATCAGGGCCTTGAGACACTAATTTGACAAAGGTAGAAAAAGCCCCTACATTCACACGAATGACTCCGAACGTGCTCATGACTGCCGTGCTATTAGACATGGAACAGTGATGTCCAATGGACACCATATCAAGATCTAAACAGAGGAGACTTCAGGAGCTTTGTCAAAATGACACACACACATCCTCTATTAAGCACTTAACAGAGGACTAAAATGATCGTTGAAGGCGAACGTTTCAACAAGGACTGTGAACTGAAATTTCAGGAAACTCTTTTGTTAGCTTGCAGAATGATGGCTTCTGACCCAACACCGAGTACAGAGGCGATTCGAATGGCTGGAACGATATATCTTTTGGACGTACTAATCATACTCTAGCTGTTGCATCATCCACTTGTCGCATCACGTGACATAGTCCTCACAGTCTGGTCTATGAATTGCGCGATACCTCAGCCTACTATCCTTTCCCACGTCCGAATCCAAATAAGCACGCGTGCGGGTGCCATCCGCGAACTCGGCCACTGTTGGGGTTATCGAAATCAGGCTGCGTAACCAAAACGAACGCCATCAAAAATGGTCTGTTCAGGTATCGCCCCCTACCTTGGCCTCAGGTTGACTGGAGTTATCGCCAACTTACGTGATTCAACATAGAAGAGCGTGACGTACTGAACCAATCAAGCTATCAACAAGTGGTGGACCAACAATCTAGTTTCTCTTCAATAGGGTCCGATCGATATTTTGATCTAACTCTATCACCTCTTTATATAGTCGTACAGTTCTGAAGGTGAATAATCGAAAGCGTATTTTCGTGTCTTTATTCTCACTACCGTAATGCACACATCTGAAACGTAAGTGGATTGTTTCAACTAGGCGTGATTCAGTGCGATCAGAGTACAGACGCGCTGGTGCGTTTGGACCTTCATTGGAGAACCAAGACGAACGAGGATACAAGAGAGACCACGTGACACTGCTCCGACATACCCTACTGAAGTGAAAGGTGGCTTGGCAAACGGTCTGTTTTCGGCCACTCATTATCAGGCCGGTTGCATAAAATGGTTGTCAAGCTAACAAAATCAAGAGCAGTTTATCACATAACTACGGCAGACGGTTCTGAATCAGAGGTCAATTAAGTGACCATGTTGTTATCTGGAAATGTCAAGCGAGTAACGGGGGTATATTAACCGTGGGGCCTAGACAGATTTCTTTGGGTGCACAACTGTAGGTTACACAACCGAATTCCGATCGTTTCGGCGATTGCCAGCACACGAAATCCGACCCCTTTGATTGAGGGCTGGGCAATAGGTAATTAGGTTGGATAGCTGGATCCTATGAGGGCTAGTGGTTTAAGTTAGAGGTGCTCCAGAATTACATCCGGATTGGACTTCATTTCGCCCATAGTCAGCCATGTGGGATATGTTCATCCTCCCTACGAAAAAAGTGCCTGGTTGTGTAATCAGCGTAATCTGCTCCAGGGCAGCACGTGGAACAGTAAACACAGAATGTGGTCGCAAACTTAGCAACGTACCTTCGAGGTGCACATATGCTACAACTTTGGATCAGAACGGGACTCGCAGTTGTATCGCATTGGAGGTCTTTCCAATCTCGACTTATTCCACTGGGCATTAAATTAAACGTGTATATTAATCCCGACAACAAGGACTTGATCTTTTCCATTGTCAGTCGTTCACGCATTGCTAGTAAGTACTCCCGTTTTGAGAGGCAAAATGCACAAACAGCACTGATGACAGTGAAGTCATAAAGCAAGCAACTTAGTGTTGTGAATCCAGAAGGCAGACGACACAAAGGTTGTTTTATTGGAGAAACCAATACACTACTTAAGCCTCTCAACGGGACTAGAAACAAAAACACTCATTTGCACACCGCACTCTTCCGAGGACGCTCCAGTCGATTTGGACACCATGTCTCAGTTCCGAAATGTGGCGACGACCATTAAATGTCATTCTGCCTTCCAACAATCCTTCGTGTATCTCTCCCGTATTTATCCTGCGATCATTTCGATCCATGCGGCTACTGAATAGTGGCGTGAGTAGTATGGTGCGACCGCCTATCCTCACCACATTAGTGTGGTGCTTGATCCTGACTGTCACTTGAGCATTTGGCACGTCCATGTGATGCTTCCTCGACCTTTCTACACGCGTTGTGTACGCGCCTATCGGCTAGTCGATAACTATTCGAATTGGCCATCTTATCGGCAGTGGGGATTAACCGCATGTCTGTTATTCGTACATGGCGTGCTGTCCGACGTTGGATTGATTTCTTTGTACGTGTTTATGTTGTTGCAATAAACCATTTCATCAGTATGTTATCGTTCCGTTACGGGGCAAACAACAGTGTCTCTCAATAGATGACAACGTGGGGGTGAGACCAAGTGCAAATCGTTACCTGAGTGGCGTGCCGTCAAATACGCTCGTAAAACAAGCTTTGTGCATTTTAGTGTTTAAAAAGGTTGCACATACATAAATACTACGGTCGATTTTTGGAGTGAAGTATTAAGTTAGTGTCAATAAGATAGAAGAGGGGATATTTTCTGAAGAATTCGGATAATGATGTAGCGCCCACACGAACCTTTGATCTAGTAAAGTTCCACGTGAACACTTTCTGTCACTTTGTCCATTTTAACGCCAGTTGTTGTCGGTTCATGTGCCCCTGTACGTTAGACATTCCCATCAACTACCGGGAGTGCATATATGTTCAAATGGAGAACTACTGCAAGTCTGAACTTGACTGAAAACGGTTGTCGCATCAAGAGAAGAGTCAGTACGACTGAATGAGATCGTCCACATCTCGATACTAAAACGCATGGTTATGGAGTTAGGTTTAAGGCTAAATCTGAACTAACAATAGTTTTCAAAGCCAGCGTATGCTGGTGGGCATAACATTTTATGTTGGCTATGCAGGTCGCAGGTTGCTGACCTCTGCCCTAACTGACCGACTTGTAGCTCACGTTTGGCGACCCATCGTTTCTAGTAGCCGAATGTTTCGGAAATTAATCAACGATTGCAATATGACGATTATCATCGAGCTTAATGTTGTAGATATCTAATCCTCACCGGCAGTGGGGAGATTGTGTCAAGGTCATTTGAGATCTCTACACCTGAAGTGATATGCGTTAGTGGAGCTCATAAGAAAGACCTAGTCTAATGAGAAAAATTCTAATCTGGGGCATCTCCAGCGTCAGAAAGGTATTTCTCTGAAGCTTGAAGGTAGTGTATATAAGACAATGGTGATGGCCGTATTACTTTACGGCAGCGAGACCTGGCCGCTTAGGGTAGAAGACATGAACCGTCTTCAAGTATTTGTTTACCGATGTCTGCGTTCAATCGCCCATGTAAGTAACGGAGAGGTTAGAAAGCGGGTGTTTGGTAGTGATTGTCAGACGAGTTCTTCTGTCCAGTCTCTACGTTTGGACAGACTTAGATGGTTAGGTCATGTATTAAGGTTGCCAGCTAGTCGTCTTCCACACCGAGCACTGTTCGCTGACACTGCGACCGACTGGTGTANTAGTGTGAACCACTGATGTATTACTGTCTATGATGATGATGACGATGAGAAGAGTTAGCCCGTCTGTAGCTTTGATATAGTTGAAGCCGAACTCACGGTTCGAGGGAAGCCGGGTGCACTGACATGGTGAATTTCGTAGAAGAAGGTATACATGAGTGAAAATGACAAATTCTGAAATAATCGTTATGCAGTCTGACAGTGATCAGAGCTGAGTCAGTTAACGGTCAGCTAAAAATGGAGTACCTGATCAGTGAGACTGTGGTTAAGATGGTGCACTCATCACCTGTATTCAAACTTCCCTATCACCCTAAATACTTTGCCATTGTCATGTGTGTTTAGGTGTTTGTGAATAATGCTGTTCGAGTGGATTATCAGTCCACTCCTTTTGATAATTCTAAATGTCGGCTCGTTCCTCATTCTATCAACACGGCTTTTGTAGAAGATGTTGACCTTTGCAACCTATCGGCATGTGCCTGAAGAGTTTTCGAAAGCTTGCCACCAGCGCACAAAGAAATTTTCGATGAATCCGACATCCAGTCTACGAAGGTGATCGTTTTAGGAGAAATGCTATGTTTCGATAGTGACCATTTTGATGATCTCTAGGATGAAGGACTAAACCATTGAACCTGGTATATCAGCTTCGTAAGAGAATCCTTCCACATATTTTGTTCAATAAGGAGTTGGAGCTGTAGTTTACGAAAAAACAAACACTCTCGATCAATGATTTTCAGCTTTTTTGTCTCGCTGAGAGAACTTTCATTGGAATGCGCGGGGGTGATATTAATTTCAATATTGATAACAATGATAATAATGAAACTGACAATACTAATGGTACCAGTCTTTTCATTTTCAATTTCTGACGACATTCGTGACAGCCAATTTCTCGTGAAAGTCTGTCGGCTTTTGCACTGACCCTGATGGCCAGAGCGCGGCAGCGTAGACCATGCTGAGAATTAACTACAGCATTGCTTTAATCCTGATAGAAGACTGGAGACTTTTACACTACAGCGATGCTTTTGTAGAATATGGCCGTGCACCATCTGTGAATTGTTTGTTAATAATTAGATATCTAGTAGTATAGCTCAAATTTGTGCGCGTGATAATAAGGTGTAAACTTTGTTCTGCGGAAGTGTGTCGTTGGATGCTCAGTATGTCATCTTGATATCCGCCACTTTCCTTTTCAGTTGTTCAAGTGCTTGTTTAAAAAAGACTTCCGATCCAACCCTGAATCGGATTCACCGTTCAGTTTAGACTGAAGCTGAAATAGATGACCTGGCGAATGAGATGGCACCGACATCCCCATTATACAGATTTGAGATGTCACAGAAGAGGTGGTGTAAATCCGAGCGAATTGTATTCAGATTGCAACACGTGTAATGTACTTATTAAAAACACGGGAAAACGTATTTCTTGTTTCCTGTTCATATCAACTAACCCCTAAAAATACGTCGTGACACAGATTTGGAGTCCGATGCAAAGGTTGGTTACCACTACTATGAACTGAATAGTACCGAAGTTAGTTCAACAATGGACTAAAAATTGGTTTATATAGTTTTTAAGCAGGGTAGAAAATTGTGGCATCCTGATTGAAGTCTGATGTGCTTTGAGAAAGTGATTCTGAATACGCTTCATGGCTGTCCTAAGCAGTCGATAGTTAATAATAGCCTTACTCTCTGAAAGTTCGTTTAAAGTATGGTGTACTATTACGCGATTAGGATAGTAACCTAGAAAATGGGAGATTAAGTAACTTATCAGAGAACTATTGTTATAAAGCGTTGATAGATTTCGTAAAACAGCATAACTTCCTTCAGTACACTTATGTAATGGAATGATCTTTACCATCTGGAAATTTGGTCGACTCTATGCGTCCTCTTTCCATATGTGTCTTACGAATGAGCGGAAATGTGTGCTATTTCGTGTTAAAAAAACATTAAAAACTCATTTCCTTGTTAGCGGTACATACAACAGTATTTCCAACACTGTAATTGGCCAGTTTACGTAGAAACACGAAATTGCTTGCTTCAAGCTACCAAGGCAACCAAGTTAGTTGTAATTACGTGAGCCTATTGTTCTCAAATAGCAACCCAACAACAAACACTACCACGCTGGTCTTGTACTTAGTCCTGCGGCCGTTCATTGGTAAAGGTGGAACGAGGGGTAGGATTCGACAAAACTCTCACATATGTTGCCGGTTTCATTTGATAAGTACAATCTGAGTATAACGTGGCTTTCTTCTTTGTTCTGTAATCACGAATGTTAGAAAAACTATTTTCACAGTCGTATTACACAGGTATACATGACCTGCTAAATCTCCTTTGTTTTGGTCTAACACTACAGTTCGCTCAATTAGGTACAGTGACGAAAAGAGCAAGAATTGTTTTACTGTTAAGTAGTGTGGAAGTTTACATAAAGTCAATAGAACTCGGCCTTGGCAACTGATGAACTCAGACAAGAGCGAAACTAGATTGTTGTTGTAGAAGTCCGGAAGGATATGACGGATCGACAACGGAATAAAAATGTTTAAAAGAACTCGAATTGCCTGTCCTTAGATGTCCTAGATTGAAGCCTTGCCCCCCCAAGAATAACGCGACTGTCCCCGTTGGTTGTTGTCAAGATAAATCGAAAAAGAAAACCGTGAGTAACAAGAGGAAAAACACATGGTGACCTATAAATGTTTTCCAATCAGAAGTTTGAAGGAATAACTAAAAGTGACATTTAAAACCGCCAAACAACCAATGAACGCGGAGGGTTAACGATTGGATTGGTAGAAAATAGCAAGAACTACCCCTATACCGTTCTGCCAATCGCTGTTCATTCTGGTTGGCCTAAATAGTTTTATTTTGGAAGGAGGCGTTCTCAGTTAACTGACTCCTGTTATGACCGTAAAGTTTTCCGCGTAAGCGCTGAATGTATGACCATTTTCCAAAGTATTCGTGTCCCAGTCCAGTCCCACCAGGTTAACGAAAGAGCCCTTCCAGAAGAGATTAATGTGGAATGATCCGGTTTGTTTTGGCCGAGGTCTGTGTACCCACTCTTGTTAATCAGTTTAGATCGCATGCAAACAGTTGTGGAGCTCTAATCCTATGATATCACAGTATATCGCGTTGCTACTACGACTGGATTAAACGAACGCACTGTTGAGCGTGTTATACTGGTGTACTTCACGGTATGAATCTGAGGGACTTTTGTGAAGTGTAAACACCAAATGCTAGTTAGACAGCTATAACGGAATTTACGATTACACCAGGTAGTTCTTTTGGGAGCAAGGTTAGTTGATCATTGCCGTGTAACACATCAGTGCCTGTCCAGAAGTTACATTGATATAAACGAATTGAAGAAGAAGAAGATAGGTCAAATGAAGTAAGCCACATGCGTGTGATGCATTTTTTTATTCCTTCAGAAAAGCAATAAATACGCACAATTGTTTGTGCGCGTTTATCAGGAAAGTTGGCATCAAGCAGACAAGAATTTCGTCAACCTCTTGAATGTTGTCAGCCTTTGTAGCATTACTGAGTCGGTGAATCCGTGATGACTGTTTACAAATCTTCTTTTCTTGACAGATTTCACACTTGTTTATGTCAATCGTATCGATTACCAGCAGGCGCAGGATCCCAAGCTGCGCATGTCAACTTTTCCATCCGAATTTTATAGTTCTTAAATAACAGGTTCTACATTTTCAATCCAAAAGCGCAATTATGGTAACCGTAGAAGGTAGCTTCACATTGATGGTGTGATAGGCACACAACCAACTTTTTGATCAGTTCAGTAGTATGCGGTACTAGAACGTGCCATCTATGATATAGTTGATCACTCTCGACTTTACTGTCTAGCTGCATAGCATGTCATTAGTTATGATTAGGAAGTGTTAGGCTGGAAGTCCGTCTCATTTAATCGATTGGAAAATACGCCTTTATTGTCACTGTCTTAGTGACAAAAACCATAACAAGATTATTAAGTACAAATATTACGACCTGAGTACTCGAGGATTTTAGCTGATAAAAGTTGAACATTATCCACACATGACTGCAGTTTTCACATGTTAACAGAATTTTCAACCGGCCTTTTTGTAAACGAAGTATTAGACTAAAATTTCGATTCGGTTACGGTTTGTCAGTAGTGCGCAACATTATCCGGATGGGGATATCGATTCCGGTCCATTAGACAACGTTACTGACCATTATGCCATTGATCTCACACGAAGCAGGAAACAATTATCTCGACTAAACTTCCAACCACGTGCACTTGAGTTGACATCTTTGTATAATCTATTGGCGAGCGCTAATAAGGGCGAAACCCAAGTCAACTGGGTGAATGCTCATCAAAAACACTATCTGAACGCGCAACCAAGTGAGTGACGTCCAATTGACTTTTTGTTATATTATGGCATAGATTGTCTCAGTGTATATCTGCAGTCGATACCTGATTTTTCCAGACAAGGTCGGAACCGAGGGTGCAAGTTGAGTGTTTGTGAATATGCACGAAACATTACCGCAAAACTTTAAGTTCAGGCAACTGTGCATGCTGTTCGGAATACTGGATGCGATCGACCTCTCACTTTCAGTACTCAGCTACGACAGTGAATGTCTAGCGTTGTTCATTCTGAAAGTTGCATGTAACGACTGGTTGTACTTAGCTGTTAGATCGATATTTGGTTTGTTAAGCTTGGTGACTAGAATATGAACAATTATAGCTCACAAGTTCATTGCAGTTAGTTTCTGGTACAGAGGTGAACAGGATTGATCGTTTATCACACCTGCTTATCAACTGTTTCTACACTACTCACTGAATGTTACTCTGGAACATTTCAATGGCTTACTTGCAGTGTTTTCCGTTCGCGTTGTAGTATGACTGCCGTCGTAAACTGAGTTTAGTTTGCCCCACAGGGTTACACAGCACAGGTCGGATGATCGTTGCACGGATCAATGAGTTGCTACATTCACCCATGGCCTGATTTCTGGGTGTACCCAATCAGTGACTACTAGTAAACAAATCCACAGTTAGTGCATAATTGGAAATCCCCGGAGTTAAAAATTCCACACACTAGCTAATGTAGTGAACGTCAATTATCCATAAGTGTTCCCAACTGGTACACGAATTAGAGAATACTCTAGCAAACGGAATCGATTCATACAATACGGCACTGGTTCTTCTTAAAGATATCACGGTCGATTGCAGAAAAGATATCGGTGAACTTTGGGTGCAATAAATCGGGTAAAAAGTTTCAGGTCAGGAAGTGAGCCACGTGATGATAACTCGTGTGCGCAGTAATTCTGTATTGAAACAATGTAATTGTCCAGCCAGTTTAATTAGTCACGATTGGGTTAAAAAATATTGTGAAGAACACCATAGGGAAGAGCGGTCGCAAAACCAACTAATCACGGACTAGCTGGCCGAATGACCAGCTGGTTTAGAAGTAGACGTACAACTTCATCACAGTTTAGCGGTTGGATTGCGAACATATTGATGCTCCGGTGACGACAAGGGTTAGAGGGCATATACAAATGAGGTCTTACAAACAAAGGGTTAGGTTGTGTTTACGGTCTATTGATCTATACGGATTAGTGAACGTTACTCAACATGAGGGTGGTTACGGTAAGTCTATCAATACTGTCGTTGTCATGTATCTTGCCGACACGGACCTCGAATGCGGGCTTTCGGTCTTCTGAAAATTGTTTGACGATGGATGTTAGCCACTACCGAATCATGTGCCAGCAGACTGGATAATTTGCTTCTTTGCTCACATTTCCAATCTGTCACAAGTTCACAAATCGTCAGACTTTACTGGAACTTGGGAGTCTTGATGTTAGCGATAATTATTAAGTATGTACATTAGCGAGAGTTTTATTCGGTTTGGTTGCAAAATATGACAGCTTAGAAAACTGGGTGGTTTACAGCCCGACCAACTTGAATGCGATTCAAGTAGTCTACGAAGTGTTGTCCACAAAACGTGTAGGACCTATACACAACTTTTAGATCATAGTGCCGAACTAGAAAAGTCTCTGCTGCGACTTCGGCGTTGTTCTGATAAAAGATGGCCAAAAATACCTGGAAGCAATTATTCCAGACTACATCGTTTGACGTATACTGCCTGGTTACACGTAAAATTTGACGCGGTGTCGTGGGAACACTTGCCAAACCTTAGCTTCTGTTTATATATATATATATATACGCAAGGTAAGTTAACTTCTTAAACTGCGTACGCATGCACATTTTTTACTCTAATATTCTAATCAAACCTCTGTTAATGTTACAAGCCATGGATTTTATACGGTTGTATAGTCATTGAATTAGATGCCTAGTAAACAGTTGGAACTGCTATGAATCTGTCCAAACGGCCCACAGTCAAGTCTTTTACCGCAGATCCAAGAGGTGCTCATTTCTCAATTCTGTGAAAGAACAAAGTCAATCAAACGATTTCCGGTCCACTGCTCTTACCGTGAAATCTGGAGACAATGTTGATTTAACAACTCACGTAGCATGGAATTGTATGCGTAACGGTAGCAGTAATAATTAATTTGTTGACACCGGTGGAATCAAACACTTTAGTACGGTTCGTTACCTTAAGAGGCTCGAATAATTTGCTTTCACAAAGCCCACACATAGGTCTATTACCGGTATTACTGAGCACAATTTATCTCTTGCTGGCAGTTGTAAATTTTCTGACCTAACCGACCAATCAACTACTTATAAGTTTTCATTTTGTTTCACTGATTCTAGTTCACCAAGCATTATTGACACAAAACGTATGAAACCTTTGAAAGACGAACTCGTATTATTCTCCCAATCAATTAGTTCCTCAGCTGTCCTGCACACTAAAGCCTGTCGGGTATGAGAATAATGGTCGGATTAAATGCGATATCCACATTGACTCTGTGATCCAAATTGGCTAGATTGAAGAAAATTGCGTCAGAAATCTTTCGATGCTATTCCACCATCAACCAGGCAGGATGCTGTTTACGTATTCTCTGCGACAAGCGTCTTGTCCTGCGACTGATGTAACCTGTTCCACAGGAACAAGAGAATCATCATCATCATAACAGCCATGAGCCTGACCAAAGATACTGTGGCTCGGGCCGCCGCTCACCTCAACAGTGACGTGGAATATCCTAGAAGGAAAGAGTACTACGAAGGACAAAAAAGATTGAAGAAGACTAAATGGAAGAACTAGAAATGGTGTGGATACAGGTACGCCATTGAC
>QNGE01003528.1:34575-48553 GCA_008508345.1 Paragonimus westermani
GAGGTCTGGTCCAGGAGCCTTATTACGCTTCATTAACTTGAGCTCCAGGAACACTTCTGCTTCCGACGGAGGACCGTCTGGAATACAGTAGCTGACCAATCGAGTCCCGTCGTCCACATGATCTGGTTGAGGCCAACTGAACTGTTCTTCAAAATGTTCAGCCCACCGGTCAAGTCGGCGCGACTGGCTGGTGATAAGTGAACGATCTTTTCCACATGTGTTCTCACTCACACCGACCTGACGGCCAGTACAACCACGGATCAGGGATAAAAGCCTTCTGCTATTCCCAGATAAAAAGGCTTTTTCCATCTCTTTCGATTGTTCGACCAAGTAGTGCTCACGGTCTTTGCGTTCTCGACGGTCGTCACCATATTCAGAATCAGGTGGAATAGGGCGACGCTTGTTCATAAGATTTATCGACGTGATGGAAATCCAGTTCTGTCGAAACTGAACAGCTCATTCGGAACATACGATTTGTTTCCAGTGTTCGTTTGGATCATTCATTTGACTCAAACTGGGCAAATTCTTCACAAACGCCTTTTGGTAAGCGTTCTTTGCATCCTTTGGCCAAAGGACAAAACGAAATGGGCACGCACAACGGCATGGTCTGAGTCCAGATGGTTGCTCCAAAAGGCACGACAGTCCTTAACAAAGTGGCGCCATCTGTAACTAACTGCTATATGATCCAACTGTGTCCACGACTGGAAAGCATACGGAGGTCACCAAGTAACACAGTGCCTTTTCCTGTGTTGGAATTCAGTGCTCAAAATATACCAACCGTGAAATGTGCACAGCTGAGTAAATACGAAATGAGGCAGGACTACTGGGCATTTCGTATTTGAGATGAGGGCGTACAACTGGCTTAGAGATGAACGATAATCTTAGTTGTGCAGCGTGAGTCATCCTTACGGCCTTATTCAGATATCTAGTCATCACACACTTTGTAGGGCAAGTCCTTAGAGATGGTCTTACATCTGACAGATAAATAACGGTCCCTTGGCTCCGTCTGTCGTAAGATGAGAGGTAGGAATTTGTCCGGATACCCGTTTCATATAAAAACTGGAGTTCTTTATCTAGTATGTCATCATTACTACTTCGTAGATTTGGCTTGCTAGATGACGCACCAATTCCCATTTTTACTTCACTGAAACAAAGGTCAGCCGATAAAATTGGCCTGAGTAGAATAGCCGGTTTATGAGTTTGTGGTAGGCCAGGAAACTGAGTCGTTTGGGGACCATTCGGTTTGAGCTGTCTGGAGGATGTCTAACTAACGAGCAAGCTTTACGTAGCACCTTTGAAGTGGCCATTATTCGCTTCCCCAGTACTGTTGGTTCATAGGTTTTTGGTTCTTCTCTAGACTGTACGGGATCTTTCAGAACTGGTTTCATCCGTTTTATATAGGCATTGTGGTTCATGAGAACAAAGTCAGGGCCTTTGTTGGAGTACAATGTCACAAGATTTTTCATCAGTGCAGGAAGAAGATATATGTTGCGATATGTTAACAGTCCGTTCACTCTCATCGGTCACGAACTTAAAACGTGCAGGTTACATCTGACAGACAAATAGAGAAAAGCAAGGTATGGGCACGCCTACCATCACATCGCGTACTATATCATCGCCGCGGTAATCCTATGGGTTGCTTCAACTATTTTTGTGCATATAGCACCCGCTGGTGAGTTCTGATCAACATTGCTTCACTAAAGGCCAGTAGGTTCGGGTTCTGATTGCGTAATATTTTGAATGATGCTAGTGGGCCAATTTGGTGACTTGTTATCATGTGATGTCTAGTCTTCGATGATGTGAGGTTTCAAGCAACAGATTCACCGATCTGAGACTGTCATACGATCAGCTGCTTTAACCAATTCGGGGTGTGTTCTACCACTCGCTGAGGTAACCGTCGGTTTGTTCTATGTAAATGTCAGTGAAATTGCAAATGAACTGGCAGACAACGTGAGAGAGACACAGAAGTTAAATTGTGTATAACTGGTGCTTTGATGGTTTGAACCAAGCGTACGTACGGTATAGGACAGACTTCAACTTTGGCCTAAAGTCGTTTGGCAAATGATCTCCGTTGAATTGTGAAAATAGAAAGATATCTTTCTTTTGAGCTGATTGAACTGGCCCATTGTATTTGTTCATCATGCTGTGGATGTCTATGAATTTTTCAGGGTAACCATTTGCCAGTGACATTTTTCTCAGCATTCCTTGTTTCAGAGCTGCAAATACGTCTGGCCCCATGAAATAAGGTTTTGATCAACCACCACATGGAGAACTGAAGATATTGTCTGCTCCATGTTACACAGATACCTGAAATTTCTGTTGTTCGTCAAATTTGACTAGGCAGTCTAGAAAATTCAGTGAGCGCTGATAGGTTCCAGTTTCCAATGTGAAGACTATGCCATTACATTTTGGGTTAAGAAACTGTAGGAATTGGTCGCGAGCAATCTGTTTCATGACTACGAGCAACAGAGATTTCAGGTTTCAGTGTACCGCAAACCAACCCATTCTGGCCGTTATCTCAACTTCAACTCGTCCCATCCAATCGGTATGAAGAGAGCAGTCATCAACTCACTGGTCAACAGAGCTAATAAGATCTGCACCATTGAACTATCCAGAACAACAGAGATTTCTCATGTCAAAGAAATGCTAGCCGCTAATCACTATCCGAACACATTTATTGATTACACAATTAAGCGCATGTCCACTAAGGAAGAGACCACAAAGACCAGAACTTTCAAGTCTACTGTGCAAATACCGTATCGTGAACAAACATCTGAAAAGATCCGTTCCATTCTGTCTGAGTACGCTATCCGGACTGTATTTCGGTTAGACAATACCTTAGAACGACTGGTAACAAATCCTAAGGATCCAATTTCTATGGGCGACCAGACAGACTGCGTTTATGAAATCAAATGCGGTGACTGCAACGCCAGCTACATTGGAGAGACAAGTAGACAACTGAAAGTACGTGTTGCCGAACACACGAGGCACACAAGGTTTCCTCCTAAACACGCCTATCAATTTCAGAGGCTAGAGAAGGATTCGGCCATCGCACTACATGCACTGTCAGAGAATCACAACGTAGGTTTTGATCAAGCTCGAGTGGTGCTGTGCTGAAGCTCTCACCATTTACACACAGCACGCTTGTGTTAATCGCAATGATAGCAAACCCCTGTCTGCAGTGTGGCGTGGATGGATAAACAGCACCAGACACGGACGCGTCTTATCTAGATCTGTCTCACCCCCACTTAGTGGGCAAAGGATTAGACCAATCCGATCAGATGCACCACAAATTGACCTAACCACGGCAAATCCCATGTGACCTCTGTTCCTCTGTCAATGTGATTTCGATTACGATACTCCTGAGGAAGGCCACCCGAGGTGGTTGAAACGTTGTGTTATTCCCAATCTGTTTATCAACAGTGTTCCTTTTTTCTCATCAGATTTTTACTTGATTTCAATCAGCCGATAAGAAACTTCTACGTTTAGTTGGATTAACTCTGAATTGGTATTCGAAATCGATCATTTTCTTTTGCAGCCACATTGCTCATTCTCTAAGAATTGATCAAAGGAGGTTTCAAATGGTACCTGGATTGCAAATGCGTCGACCTTTTTCGGCTTCATTTGAGATCAAGTGAAACGGTTTCTAGTTGAAGTTCGTTAAGTTCATTAGATGATATTGATAGCATACTTCGAAGGATCAGACGGGAAGTCTGATTCGTATGCATCGCGCGTAGAGGATCTATTCAGTTCTTCCTGTGCTGACCGCTTTATGCTCCACACAATGTCGTTGCTGAAGATTGAGAATGTTATACGATCACACAGACCTTGTTTGCACAGCTGAAGACACATTAAAAGCAAATGGCTACCCACAATGGTTTATAAGATGACTCAGCAAACTAACACATTACTAACCAACCTGTCCATCTGACAAACAAAAGCTACGTTCATTCTACTTCTTTCCAAAGGTGACACCGGAAAAATCGATTAGTTTCCGTTGATAGATGAGTTTTCCACGCGGCTAAGGTAGTTTTCAGTTTTGATACCACCAGATTGCCAGCGCCCACCATCAAAGACCGTCTACCTCTTCCATCTTATCTCACACTGCGTGTACCAATATTCGTGTGGGTGACGGAGAAGCAGCTGTAAGCCGAGATGACAAAGCATTCACTTAATTGGGTACCTGACCGCGTCAACTAGCCCGTTTGAAGTTGTGCGGATGAGGCCAAAGGTCATCTACACAAGACATCGGCTTCATCCACTGCGCGTCTCGTGCTAGAGAAAAATCACGAAGCTGGCAGTCAGTCGGCATTCTCAGTGATCTTCACGCACCAGAATACATGCTTGGTCCACTTTGCATGGGCGATTGCTATTAAACGGTTGAAACGACCGTTGTGTGTGTGCGTGTGAGTGCAAAAGGAACTGTTTATTAAATTAGAACTAACTTGGTACTACTCGTGGATTTTCCCACATCTGGATAGAGCACTCTGTAAGTGATGATTTTATGCATACTCTGTGATTTTTATTTTCGCAGTATGCACTTTATAGGGTGCAGCGAAATCAGTTCAAAGGTAATGCAGTGTACCATCACTAAATTGCCTTTTCAAGTTCATTTCGGGGAGAGCCTGCTGAAATTAATTAGAATACCACACCAATGTTATCAACAAAGCATTCCCATTGATCTTGATCCAGTCTGCGGCAAAAAGGATCGCGTGTACCCATTCACTGATTAGTCTTGTGGAACTAGCTACGTGGATTGTACACTCGGATGCATAGTTGAATGGACCAAGGAGCACCAGCCATCCTAAATCAATATTAGAATTGCCAAGATAATGAATGGTGCGATTATGACATACCTTGTTAGAGACTGTTATCTATAAAATCGCATGTGATTGGAAATAACTTGAGGGTGTTCACAAATATCGGTATTCTGTTTCTGCTGTCATGCTGGTTAATTAATTATCATTGATAATGTGCAACGTACCACGGATTGGAAACACCACGAGACACCGATCTTTCGAAGGGAGAAGCTCATGAATCAATCTGAAATGGGAGAAAACAACTGTGAGCCAAAAGATCACTAAGTCGTGAACACAACTTACACAATCGTAAACAAAGATAGCGTCCACACGTTGTGTTATATATGACGAGTTCAGATACTGAGACTACCTCGTAAAAATTGCGACTGACTTCATTAGACAATAAAGACTGTTGAACGCTGTCTTGCAGTAGACTTGTTGATGTCTTGGTAACTAAATGTGTAAAAGTGAGAGTGCCATCCTACGTCGGTGATAATCTGCATAATTTCGAATTGATAATAGAGGAACAATGGATATAACAACCTGCTTAAAACTCTGCTCAGATCATTCTCTCCAGAGGGGAATGTAACAACGTTCATTGGAAAAATCCATATTATTGATTATGATGGTCTGTGAACCTATTGAGTTGTATTTTGTCTTCACTCATTACTGTTATCAGAACCAATCAACGTTATTGGGATTGATAGTATGGACGTATAGTAAATGAAAAGTGAAAAGTGAGCTTACACACGCCCTAATTTTGTATCGTATAGTAATAATAACAAATAATTTTGCCGGATATAGGTATTTCCTTCTATTGCTGTGTTCGGTGTGGATAGATCCCGACTGCAGTACGCGGTGCCCAGATGACAGTGAGTGCAGAGACCGCACCATATGAGTTAATCGAAGCCAATGCTAAAATGGTTCACACATCCTACTGTACGAATGGCAGATGCCGAAGCTTGAAACTAATAACCCACTGGTGAAGTAAGTTTGGTGTTAAGTGTTGTGTCTACAGAGCTGGTGATGAATGTGCAGGAATTTTATTCGTCTCGAAGTTATAGATGTGTGTACAAGTTTATCTGATAAACGTCAACAACCACGAAGTCGGTAATGCGTTTCCCTTGAAGTCTGACAAGTAAACACACGCTACTTATAACATAGTGCTTTAAAAATTCGTACAACCACCTAAGATCTTGACGCAGACTGAGTTTCTACACATTTCCAACACGTAGTCTTGACAATTGCATTGCTCTTCAGATGGAAGTAAGTTGCCAACTTCAATCTAATGCAAATATCGTCAATGAATGACAAATATGCTCAAAATGTGTGGATAGATATTTCGAACCATCTACTATTCAGCGACGTGAAAAATAATTAGGCGACTCCATATGACTGGGTATTTGATGGTTACGGTGTTTAAAGCCAACTGAGGTAGCCCGATCCCTGAAAATATGATTGCAATTTTCGATGGCTTCGGACAAATTTTCCTCCGAAGGAACAAATGAATTCATAATACGAGTTGAACATCATTCAAAGCTGTCGGAGCCCAATAAACGTTTCAGTCGACCGGTTTCGAAAAGAGGCAGATGATTTCAGTGTCGGTTTTGTTAGAGCTGGTCAGCAGTGCATACCCTTGCCACAGCCTGCATTAGATCTCCGGCCACGCTTTCATGAGGTAACCGTGTTGGCCACTGCGCCACTGTCCTCACATTAAGCACAACTACATCACTATATGTATGTACACGACCAGATTTGTATGTGAGTAATGTACAGACTGCTCGATCGCCTACAGAGAAGACACAGTAACTGTCTTGTTAACTTCAATCGAATCAACAATGCGTTAAAGGTAATACTCTAGTGACCCACCTGAAAAACTTGTGAATTTGTATCGCAATATCAAACGTTTAGATTGGTTTACATGTAACCCCGACCTAGATCACATAGAGGACATTTAAAAAAACGGACGAAGTTAAAAAACGAGAAGTGAAACGCTCACTTCCCAAAGCTGACGGAAAATGTACAGAATAATTTTAGGTTTCTAGCTGAATGGCATGCAAAATGTATTCCACCCAAAACGGACAAAGAAAACACACCCAGACCTGATCATAGTTGACAATCTCGGGTTAGCTGCAGTAGCAACCTAACAAAGAGTGCCAATTTGGATGGGCACGTATTATGGGTAGGATGTATCTAATTAGCCTATGTGTTAGTTGTGCTTGGAAAGAGTGTCTTTCACGGACGTTCATTCTCATGCTGTCAGAGCCGAAGCTGAGCTGCAAGATGGGCACAGGCGGGGAATACGACAGAACGCGAAGGCAGATTTGCTAGGCTTTGTGCATTCGTGACGCGTCGTAGGTGCAACCAATTCTTGGTATCTGCAGTGCTGGTTAAAGTGTTCTGCTGGAAAACCTGGAACTAGATGGTATAGCTCTTCCAGACCAGCAGACAACAAATCCAGATTTGCACACGTGTTCACGGCTAGAAACAGTTACACAATTCCGTAACTTAGAATTTTAAGGCTCTCTACGAACGCAGCATAGAATGAGCCTTCAGATCGTTTGTCCTGAAAGAGTTAGGACAAATTGGCACACATTGCACAGTCTATCGCGACGTCTAAGTTTCAATGCAACAACAATATATAGGGTTGGTAGACAGTAACCACGTTCCCAATCGAGACAATCAGACGAACTGCTCAGTGCAAACGGAAGTGGTTGAGCATTTAAGAACTTTGTTGTGATGCTTAAGCCTGTATGCCGTGTTGATCCAAATGGTTATGCTGACTAGGACTTCGGTCCTTTCTGGTTCACCCGTGTCAGATATGCCGAAGGACAGCAGCCGGAGAAAAGGAATTACTCCTGTGATGTTGTATGTTGCAATGCTGGCTGTGTAATATTGCTTGTACAGAGAGGCATGAACTTATGAGTACGCAGCAGACCAGTATGCATAGTTGCAACACTGCTGTCTTCTGTATATAGAAGAGGGGCCCAGAGTAGACACCTATAAACAAAGCTCACTTCGATCGCCAAACGGCCAACCGTTACCACCGTAATATCACCCCGAATGGTTGAAAAACATACACTACACTCAGAAGTTTAACGTGGTTTACAATACATTTAATTGAAACGAAAAGTCTATATTCTACTCAGTCCGTCCTCGAGATGGGTTAACCCCTCATTGTCAATTAAGTTAAACTTTGGGAAATTGCTTCTGGTAAAGACATCAGAGAACACCATATTTCCACTTCTCCAGCAGAGAGACAATCTGAGATATGCGACTGGCCGTATCACCCTGTTTGATGAAAAGTGCATGCGCTGCTGGATCGACGCAGGACCGGAAGGCCGGACCGTAATGATCGTCACGGAACTGAGGCGTTACCGCATTGATATCGCAGAACTGAGTGAGACGATCCTTGTGACTAAAATAAGCTCCAGGACGTATGTATTAGCTAAACCTCCAACTAGATAATTTACCTGTAAGAATGTGTCCGAGTGCATTGTTTTTTTGCAGTCGACAATGGCGTCAAGCCATTGATGTCAGGCATCAGGTTTCGATCTTCGCTTGTTCGCTGAGCCAGGCATTCAGACTGTAAACGTTTAACCATCAAACGAGATGACAACATCAGTACGTAAGATTTTGAATTTGTAGGATTCGGTAGATTGAGGACTGAGCGCCCAGTCATATACCTCCAAATCTTACACACTGATGATTTCACCTCGTTTCGTGATGAAACATTTACAGTCTAAATGTTAATCTCGGCGAAAAACCAGAGACCGAAAACATCAAACCCTGAAAGATATCCATGCGTGTGCGAGATTTCTTAGAGTTCACGATGCACCTGTTGATCACGCCCATAATGCAAAGGATCAACTCTATGGTCAGCTGTCCACCACAATCCACTCGACACTGGAGAGTGATCGAATGCTTGTAATGGGTTACCTCACCGCGCAAGTTGGGCGCAATCCAACAGCTTGATCGAGAGTCCTCGGACCACGCGCCATTGGTGAAGTCAATAAAAACGGCGATCGTATGCTTCACCTATTTGCTACGTGTGAGTTGGTTATCAGCTGTATGCGGGCAATATCATAACGTGGACTTACCTAGGGAGCGAGCATCACTATTTGCCTGGCTATGTGACTGTACAACAACGCAATATTTGCACCGTACGTATTAGATGAATGATGTACCAGGCTGAATGCAGTAAGGATCCTAGATTAGTCAGGAACAAGTTGTTTACTTAGGTTTGTAGTGACTTAGTTTTTGGGGATTGGATTAAACCAAGGCAAGGATGTTGTTTCGGCGCGTAGCCACTATTCGTATTCAATGCATTCACATATCCACTAATCCTGAGGGTATCTGACAATATCGCAGGAGGTAGATCATGGCAACAGCTATTAATAAAGCCGTCATTCAATGCCAGAAACGTCCAACCTGATCGGACGACAGCGATGGGGTTATTTCGAGTTGAATATGAGAAAAGACTGAGATGTTTGTTCTCTACACGATAGACTCAAGTAATGAAGGCAAGAACAGGACATGCCGTGGTTTTCGCAGTCAACTTACTGAACAGTTTCGCGGAGTCAGCGATGAATGATGGATAAAGTGAACTGAGCTAATGCAGGTCTATGGTGATCACCGACAGCACATGGTTGTTTGCTTCATCTATATTGAGGCCGGGATTCGAATCTCGGTCGTCGTAAGGATATGCACTACTGACGGGCTCCACCAAGAGCGAAACTTGAGTGTTCTGCGTCTTTTTGTAAGAGGCTGGCTAAAAGTCTGTGTGAACACGCAAACTGCGACCACCTATGAATGATGTTCAACTGAAGTTAACTATTCTATTTGGATTCGCATAGCTGTCTCTGTTTGACTCGCGTACCTACCTCTTCCTATTGACCAGTGCTCTTCGGCTCCATTAGATCAGACTGGTTACAAATCAATTCTTCAACTTCAGCTCCGTTTGGCTAGCTTGTGAGATCTGGCCGTTAGTGTTCTATTCACTCTTATCACCGTGGCCAGTGGCGAAACGCGTCAACTGTCCAGATGGAAATCACCTAGGCAACGATTGATTCACGGACTCTGAATTTATATGCCTGATTTGGTGATATCCACCTAATTTCCGGTCCTGTTCATGGTGTGTCTGTAAACGGTCATCTCCCCTGATTGTGGTTTTGGGCACACTTTTCACCTTTTGCATTTGTCAATACTCTCCCCTCCGATCGCAAACAATGGAGGTGTCTTGTTATATAAAATGATTGATCATTTATTAGCATCGTGGACATTTGGATTCATTTTTGTTTTAATTTGATTATCTGCTTCGGGATACGCATCACTCAACGTTCGACGGATGGACGATACACTCGCGTTTATTGCTAACGTACACCTGGAGTAAGCCACACCACTAGACAGTAAAGAAACTCGGGCCGAAATATCTTAGTCCACAGTGGTTGCTGAAACAAAACCGATAACGTGAGGTTTAGTCACACAAACGGATGAATTCAATATGATGGAATTGACCGAACTAGTGCCGTCTAACTATTCGCTCGTCATCGTCATGATCACTACTGTGTGGTACGTGCTTGAACTGTAAAAACTAAGAACTGGGCCCGTCACAGGTGCAAGCTTAAAGCCTCATTATCGGACTAGCATATGGAGAAGATAACGAGTTACGGTACTCGTTCAGTCGATGACGTTCGTTGGTGAACACTTTAAGTGTAGAGCCAGAAAACGGCATTCACGTTGGAAAAATGTCACTAAATTGACAAGTCAAAACACGAGTCCGCCGAGCTCGGAGTGCTGACCGTAAACGATCGGAAAAGTAGACGATCTACTGGAACATGAAGGGTGGGTAAACTTAGAGTGCCTAGTAAAATTTTTCCGGGCACTCCGAATGAACGCAGTGAGCTGGTTGAAAAGCAGAAGCAGATAAGAGATGGTAACAGACGTGAACTGAAAAACGCGCTATGCGATGACTGAAGACCTAAGTATTCGTAGTATACGGGCGATGGTGGTTCGGTTCACTCACAGGTTGATGTCTGGTCGACTGGGTGATTGAATCAGTCCTTCGTAATCGTACCGTGAGTGATCGAGGCCACGATTACTTACTGTAAGGACACTTAACCACGACGTTATCCGGACACTTGGCTGACAAGGTGTAACGGGGTTCAAATCGTTTTACGGTGTTGGTTGCCTACGTTGGCTGCTCAATCACCTGATCCAGATCCCATATGCCCCCTTGGGGATTCCCAACAATGCGGGAGTGAAGACGTTTTGGCATGAGACTGGTGCTTCTAGAAGGAATCCGTACGGTAAGCATTAACATAGGTGGATCAACTGGATATTAGTACACGAGAAGGAAAATTAGGTCTTCTTCAGGGTAACTTTACATTGACTGGGTTGTTTACGGTTGTTCAACCGCATATGATAAACGGAGAGTGGTTTACACCTAGACGGAGCTGATGGGAAACGTATAGGCCGGCGTGAAAATCAATGGACAGAACAGTTACTTGAATTCGGCAAACGTCATCTGGGAGGGGAGATCGACCGTGAAAGACTTAAAGGTGAGAGGCGTGAAACAGTGTCAGGTTCGAGTCGCGCTGTTTATCAGCAGTCCACTAATGTATATATATATATGTATATGTTTGACAACGGATCCTAGTGTGAATTTGAAGCGTCACAATAAAGCGTTCACCACTCAGTGTCTGCCCTCCTTTCCGATTAATTCAAGTATATATATATATATATCATCAGTCCCACCACAGTTGGAGGCATGAAAGACAAATTAGAATTGGACAAAGGTTTTAGTTTCTCCAACAGAACAGAACTTATCAGTAATCAGTGTGTTACTTGGCCAGTTTAACAAATTACAGGGGACTAGATTCAAAAGATGAATACTTCGAATATGACATTTGCTTGCGAACTCGAATGACCGACAATGTTTGGGGGAATAATCTTTACAGGATTAAAAGTTAATGAACCCGCACAATATGCAGTGGGGGAATGCATTTCAGCAGCCGTTAGATGAGACGTCATTGTGAAAAATTAGGGCTCCGGCTGAATTAGAAAAATCGTCAGAAACAGCATTTCCAAACGCGCCAAGCGCTCCACCAGCTGATCTACGAAGCCACGCCGGAAGCTCGGAAACTTCACATCTGATGGATTCCAGTACGAACTGTTCGGGAAATCTTGTCAGAGTAGTCCATTCACTGGATCACTGGTGGATTGCATATGAGACAGCGAGACAGGTGGTTAACAGAATTCAAATGGAAAATCTTTGAGTCCTCGACATGAATTTGTAGCTCAGTTGCTAAGGCATTTGCTGCACTTGGGCATGCTGATTCTGTCGTCGATCCGAACCCACCCGAAGCCCAGGTTTTCCGCAACTGGGTCTCTTTTAGGTGATCAAATCTGCGAAACTTCTTGTCCGCAGTAGGAAGTCAATGTTCAACGGTGACGTTGGCGGATTCCAGCGTGAACCGAAAGAGAAATCCTGCCTGCAGAATCAATCGCCTAGATCATTTGGTAGATTCCATGACATAGTTGTTTGGCTGGATGAGTAATGTGACAGCATAGTTCAGCTGGTAGAGCATTTGCCGAAAATGGACACATTGTTTTTGTCGCTGGTACGAATCCAGGCGAAGCCCTGATTTTTCACGATTGCGTCTCGTCTAAAATCACAAATCTGGCAAACTACTTATTAGCATTCCAGCGGCATTTTCTTTTTGCAGCAGGTTGCTGTTCAAAGTGATCTTACAGTTATATCACAAAAAGTTTTGGCTCTTTCCCACTGCAGTCGACTTAGTTAGGTTTGGGTAATGAAACGCTACTACGGAACATCGTTTACTGTCCCTAAACCTTCCGTAAAAAGTGGGTTTCCCAAACCGAAGCCTAGTTCAGATATTTTTAGACAGGTGTGAAACGATCTAGTTAGTTCATGCACCAACTCCACTGCTCAGTATGACAACAGTCGCGCATCCGAGTCTCATGCAAACCAGCAAAGTACTAGACCCGGGTTCATCATCATCACAACAGCCATGAGCCAGACTAGAGGGTAGTGTGAATCGGGTGGCTGATCACTTCAGCAGTGAAATGGAATATCGGAAAAATAAAGCGTTACAGAAAAAGTTCGAACAATAATCATAATGATAACGAATGATTAGACGAAAGGACTGGAAATGGTGTGAAGTTAGTTACGTCATTGGCTGAGGCACACTGCCATCTCGGATAGCGTTTCCAATCAACAATTCCAGTGATTACAACCAGGCAAACGAAACCCACCCACTTAACTCAACGGAACAGTCAGGGTGTTCATATCTTGCTAAGTAAGACAATGTCACGCACACATTCCAGATCGGTCAAACTAGCCCCAGCAAGAAGCTCAACACCAAGCTCACTGGACTCCGGAAGCGCACCCTCCAGAATGTCGTCCGTGACAAAATTGAACAAGAAGCGCGAAAATCGGACACCCTCGACGAACACCAC
Source organism: Paragonimus westermani (assembly GCA_008508345.1). Classification (NCBI taxonomy): domain Eukaryota; kingdom Metazoa; phylum Platyhelminthes; class Trematoda; order Plagiorchiida; family Troglotrematidae; genus Paragonimus; species Paragonimus westermani. Next base: position 47,856 of record QNGE01003528.1, read on the forward strand.
TAAAAGTGGTGAACGCCCGAGGCAGTTGCCCATAAACCCTCAAACGGTTTGCAGAGTGAGCATACAGTTATCTGAATAGATTCACGTATTTCCCTGGAACTCCATTGTGAAGAAGACAGTTCCAGAGAATGTTACGAGCAACTAAATCGGAAGCAACCTTCAGATCTAGAAAGATCATGAGCGTCAGCTGTCTATAAGTGAGTGTCGATGTTCCAACATCCGTAGTAGGGTAAAAATGTGATCAACGCATTCTCAGCCGCACCGGAATCCTGCCTGTTCACAAAACATCCGACGTTCTCTGGAGCTAGTGAGTCGATGCAGAGTGAGGCCAGTGAATAACTTCATCATCATAGACAGTAATACATCAGTGGTTCACACTAATCCTTCACTGCCACACAACCAGGAAGAAAAAGCAAACCCCATAGAGGAAGAGAGAAGGAAAGAAGAAAGGGACGGGAAGGGACCTAACTACTGAAAATGACTACGTCCATATTCAAACATACAACATCAAGGTGCCTACCTACACCTCGCAAACAAACAACCGAGCTGCAAGTGAGAGTAACGCGTCACCAACAAGATATCTAGCTTCCTTACGGCTTTCACTGCCCCGTCTCATTAAATGCACTCACTTCACAGACAACTCGGACAAACAACGACAACATTCACGCCACTGAGCTCGATTAGCCACCATCTCACCT
>QNGE01003528.1:48758-66910 GCA_008508345.1 Paragonimus westermani
ATGACTACATTATCTAACATCAAATCTACGTGGTCACAGCAATCCTGCAGAAGCACTTTACATTTTGAGGCTGCAAAGCGCATTCCGAAGTATTTAGCAGAACGTGAAATAGCGTCTAGCATCACTTGTGCAGATTGAGAGTTATCAAACAATAACACCTTGTCGTCAGCACAAACAGAGTCAGTCAGTCTTTCACCAGGTAGGAAGAAGGACCACGCCAACATCTTGTGAGTGCCGCATACAATCCTCCATTATTTCGTCTATGACGAGATTACACAAAAATGGTGACAGCTGACAGCCTTGAGTAACTTGGATACAACAGACAATAGACTGTCACGCAAAATTCCGACCTCCCTTTTGAAAACGAGAATTACTGGTGATATGCACCGATCACGAGGTACCTCTTCAAAGTGTTTTGTTGATGAGACGGAAATCCATTTTTGTTGCAACTACACGACTCCATCGAAGCATACCTCTTCAAAGCACCCTTTCGTAGCTGCTGCGACCTATCCCCAGTGTTCGTCAGATTCGCCCACCTGTCTCGAAATGTTCACCCAATGCGTCCTGGTGGGCGTTCTTTAAACTCTCCTCGCTCGAATCCCAATCATCTCTTTTGCACGTACGAGCGTATGACCTCTGAGCAAATGATGGAACAAAACGAGTCCAGATTGATGCCTGAAAATGCGCGACAGTCTTGAACAGTGTCACCATCTGTAACTGACTGGTATATGATCCAGCTGTGTTCACGACCGACAAGCACAGGGAAGTCTCCACGTAACACAATGTTTGTTTCCGCGTTGAAGTGTGATGTGTAGTGGAACTTTCAGCCGTGATAGCTTGAGTAACTACTAAAAATTAGTGATATCTCAGTGATATGTGGGCTGGGAATATTCGTTTCAAAAATATATAACATCCTTCCCCAGTTACGATCTGATCTCCGTGATAGTCAACTAGAAGGTCAAGGCAATCGTTTTGGATCTTTATTGTTGGGATTAGTGTGCAAGCTTAATGCACTGGCGCTCGTCTGGAGCGTGTTGTGTTCACGTGCTGTTCCGCTGTGCTGTCTTCGTTCTGATACGGATTCATCCGTGTCGTGCCGCAATCGGCCGCACCAAATCGCATCCAGTTGGAGGGTTCCAATTGGCTGTGTGCAGATGATGACTGCGCATGTGCGTTCGGGCGTGGAAGAGAAGCTTTCGGGCCGGTGAACGTGGCGCGCATGTGCAGATTGGGCCAGCGGGCGTCACTTAGATTGGACAGCTTGTCACGTGGTGGGCCGTGTGAGAGGGCGAGACGACGACTACAGGCACTTGGAATAAATATGGGCCGTGGGATGTGCACAGCTGTAGCAATCTTACACCGTACGTTGTTTGAGCACCGAAGACAGCCCATAGGACTTCCGATTCGTAAACAGAACGGGTATGAGAGAATATATTGTGCGTTGTGCTGATACTAATCAGTGGATGATCCTCTGGTTTGGCCACAAGTTAAAGCAAAGACAGTTATCGGTTTCGCAGCGTCTGGGCGGTCTTGGAGAGCCTTCATCAAGCGATATGAATCAGAAAATTCTTTACATTGTAGAAGCTTCATATGAGAGAGTCATCAACTGGCACATGCTTTTGTGTTTAACATGCGGTGTGTAGAGAGGCTACCAATGGGATGTTTGGGTTCAGGTTGTGTCAGGTGATCCATCCCGATCGGACAGTTGTTCTTTCGCCACACCCAGTTGAATACATTTGCTATTACACAGTACTACTGCATTGTCCTGTCGGTTCAGCTACCACAACACAGCTATACCGTTTGAATATACACGTCCTACGTTTCAGATAGACCGGTAGATGACTCAACAAGAACAGATAGTAGGGCTAACGTAGTTGAAATTGAGCGATTCTTAAAGGGTATGCACAGCATGTAATCAGTTCACTAAGGAAAGTGGACTCCATGCGAATAGGCTTTGCAATAAGATTTATTGCTGATAAGCACATGACCAAACTGAATGACTTCGTATGACGATTGAGATTGTTGTGTCGCGAGCTTTGTCTTTGCAAACACAAAAATGTCCCGACGAGGCTATCCTTAGTCTAAGTGAAATGATTGTTCGCTTTTGTAGTCTCACACAAGTTGCAGAAGTGAACCGAATTTCCTCTATTACAACAGTTAGTCACAACAGTCTTTCTACCAGTTGAGAACCGTGGGAGCGCTAGCTGGTGACCCACGCATACCGACACTTGTAAAGATCGGTGGTTAATCCTGTGGATAGGTCGGAATGAGGTGTTTCCGATTAACTTGACTGTCCGATCAAATCCTGGTAACAAACACACAAGATGCCATTTCTGAACTGTTTGCATGTGCCACTATAAGCCAGCAGTTCAATTCGCATAAACGTTTAACCTCGAGGGTGTTCCATCAAGAATGTCAACCTCATACATGTTCTTTCTAACAAAAGGTTACAATTGGCGGTTCGCTTTCCAGAGAAGGAGTGAATATTCTCAATATTGTACAACTGCTCAGCCTGTAAGGGCGCAGAGAGTTGAGCATACCAAGGGATTGCCTGCTACGCCGTGTAATTATTGCCCACATCGAGGCAATGTGACTGGTGGTGGACAAATTATGGTACGGCAGGCAAGCACCGTAAATCTCCCAGACTAACGGTTTTGTGATCTAGAGATTCTGTGGCCTAAGAGGTTTTGGGGAACGACCAGTAACCTGGACCTGTGGTGTGAACGCTGCCGTAAAATGATGATTTATCTACAAGATGTAAGCAACTTGGTGTTGGCCGTCTGAGCTAAGACACTACATGAACTCACATCTCTCTTTTAGTGACATAGGGCAAAGGAGTGAACAAAAACAATGAACAATACCCAGCTAGTGCAGACTAGTCTAGAGTATGACCTTCGAAAATATTTCCACTCCACTTAAGTTGATCGAACAGTACGGACAAATAGTCATTTCGAAAACTGCTGTTTCTACAAAGGTGCATCCATCGTGAGGATAAAAGAAATCAGCACATGATACACATTCAGTGTACAATGATTAGAGATGCATAGGCGTGTTCCAGAAGTATTGCAAGAACCACCATTTCAGCAAACCGCTGTGGGTATACACCTCACCAGTTGGAAAACCGAGGAGGCAGACTGTTCATACGTTTCAAAAAGACGAATCAAATAATCAGGACAGCCAAAGGCCTGAAGATCAAAACAGTTACAATAAGGCGGTGCACTATTGCATCGCGAGAGTAACGATCTCGTACGATAAAGCGGAGGCGAGGGAGAAAAGTCAGTAACCAGAGAAACAAAGAATCCGGCAGTTCGTTAGAACGAGACACAATGTTACACAGGACGCATTATAAACTACACTCAAATCAATGCTGTGATTGCGACTAGGTGAGACACCTTTTCTGTTACAAATGACTGAGATTAGTTAGCAAAAACTAGTTTGTCTTGTCAGTATATTCGGCAATGTCGCCAAATTGTGATAGCCACCAAACCTAGATAACACTTTTACACATATACGTAATATCGTGACAAAGTTGGAGTTAATGTAAATAGCAGACTTTTCGAAACGTGTGTCTTGATTTACCGTCTTGAAACATATAGACCAGTCACTGCTTCAAATTTACAATCGATGCATCAATAAATAATTATTGGATTGATAACTCAGTCAGTTTGTTGTAGCCATGACTACTTAAGATTGCTCTAGGGCATTTTACTTGTCTGAAATCATCAACTTTTTCAACTCTGCACCCAAGTGTTGTGTTGAGAAGAACGGAATGGAATGTCAAGACGAAGACGAAAGATTACATCACCGTGGAAACAATGTTCTCGAAACGGTTAGCCAGGAGGAACGAGGCAGGAGCACTGTTTTCATGGGTAGTATATCACAGTGATAGCATCGACGAAATGTACTCATTGGAATTACAAATATAGGACGGGCGAAATAGCACACTTTTGTGGGAGCGTTGTAACCTATCGCGATTCACTTAAAATAAATTAATCCATCGGTGGATTGAAAGGAAAATATCAACGGTGTAAATCGAAGAGTTTGAGTCATGCACTCGAGCCGCACCGTCCATTGCTAGAAATGTAGACATGATGAGAAAGCATGCTACTGACAGAAATTATGGTAGTCAGTTGCACAATGTGGCATTAGAGAGACCGAACACGGAGGAAGCTACTCACGAGTCCCGAAAAATAGTGTACCTATAGCTGGGATAGAGAATGACTGAGAACAAGTGCTTCCGTGGAAGTGGTATATTACTGATGAATTCGAGAATAAAAATTATTATAGGCAGGAATTAATCCAAGATGTGAACCACCTAACGGCGCAACTGATGGGAAACGGGAGTATGTTGTGGCCTACGGCTGCCAACTACAACAGCTTATGTCTCACAAACGCTTGCTCTATGGCCTCGAGCACACACGCTCAAGGCATTTTTATGATTAAGCTTGCTATGTACCAACAACCATGTGAACGGTCACCCTCATCGAACATGCGTATTCGGTTCCCGTGTTCATCTCATCCGAATACAGTGCTAATAAGCAGCACTGACCTGGAGGTCATCGTAAAGCACGACGATTCTTTTGAAGGAAACAAGGGATTGTTGCGCAGTGTCCGATGGTTTGAATCGCCTTCACCATTAAACAATATCCAACTGAGAACAGCTGGTTATTATGATCCACTGATGCGTACTGTTATATCATGTTTAAATCAACAAGGGTCGGACTATGCGTTCTAGTAGCCTAGTCTTATCCCTGGATTGGAGTGGATATATACATATATATCAAAATAGACAGAGGACGGAATATTATACGCAAACATATATATATATATATATATATATATATATATAACTGCGGCTGAAACGTGACAAGTTGACCAATTAATTCAGGTGGTAAGGTAGGTGGCGCGTTACTATCACTCAGCTAAACAAATATTGTATATTGCGGTAGGAAACAGAATATGAATAATAAGGTGGGATACAGTTGAAATGTTTACGGCCGATTTAAAGTAAGGGCGGATAACTCAGACCGGCGAGTAACGTTAAACTCGAGGATAAAAGTATACTACTAAAAACGTATGAGTAGAGTAAAAGTTAAATTGTAATTCACAAATGCGGTACCGAATTTGACTGATAGCGTTTGTTACTAGTGTACACGGGTCTACGAGACCAGTAGTCTATTAACCAAAAGTTCGAATCAAAGTTTAAAAGTACCTTGGTAAAACAGTAAATACGTAGAACTATTTCTTTAACAGAAGCAAGAACGAGACAAATAAACGGTAACGTGTTGTCATATTGCACATGTCCATGCGACACTAGGATTAGTGGGCTACTAGGCACGGATCCCAGAGACCCGTGTTTGTCTTATTACGAACACTTCTGACAAAAATGACGCAGCAGAAGGAAGGGATAAACAGAGATATATAAGTATCTGGAAATACAGAACTGTCACGGACACGCTGTCGATGCCGTGTAAGTTCATGATATACGAAGAGTCCCAGAACCCATGAACGGTAAATAATAGTACAATTTACGAAGAGTAGAACGTTGAGAATACTAGTCGGTTGCAGTGATTCACAAAAGCAACACATTGCCTGCGGCAAGGATATGTCAAAAATACTCGTTAATCGCTTTTTAGCAACAACAATCCCATACGTACAGTGCGATCATTACGATCGGGAAAAAATTACTAAAGCAATTCAAGCGGAACCAGAATTAGGATTTGAAAGTCAAAAATTTCGTCTACCGAAGGCAACTCCAATTTCTATTGTCCTTAACGCTATCTGCAAGAGTACACAATCAACTAAATAACCACAAAAATCAGCGAGTGTCACATGCAGAAAGTATGCCACTGAAACCACGACTATGAAAACACGGTTAGGACATCTTTTTTAGAGAACAACTCCAGCGAGATGGGACAGAAAGGACTAACTGATCACACTGCCAAGCAATCAAAGGTAGCATAAGTATGGTGAACCAAACAAGCAACACTAATCTGGTTAGCACTTCTTACGTTCCACCGACTTCAGTGTACGGTTCGAATCAACCTTTTCTGGTCACTCATAACAGTGCGCACTAAAAAGCTAACTCATCTGTTGGAAAAGGTGGCGATTCACAAGCTGGATCAACTTTACCTCCGAAAACATCCCAGAGATCAGGACTGTGGTGACATTCGGGAAACTTTAATACATCTGTAGGTTAAACAAACAATCTTCGGCTAAAAATGTTGAAAATCTAGACCGTGATCTTTGTTGTAAGGTTGAATCTGTTAACAAAGTGGCTACGGTTGTCATACAGGTTCTGCTATAGCGCTGAAAGATCCTGTCAAGTTGAGGTCTTCTAACGAGACTAGACTGCATGGGGGTGCTACTCTGCTTCTGTTTTAAGTGGACCGCACGTGTCACCAATAAGTAACTGGCATACAAGTGAAGGAGTGTCAGCATTAAATCTATACGAAAAAAAAACAGGCTGCATTATAAACCCAGTGTTCATTCCTGCACAATCTTGAAAGTTTTCAAAAGACTTTTTCCGAAAAGGTATCAATAACTGCCTAACGGTGAAAAACTATTCGCTTCTCAACACGTCAAGTCCCTGACACACGGGTGCGTCTTATTCCATACTTGGATAAGAGCATCCGCTGTTTTTCAAGACTACAGAAAAGTATTCACTAGGTCACATAATAAGCAATTAATGTTTCATTTTGACTCCGATAATCAGAAACTCACGTGTTTTGCTGAGTTTTAAGGGTGTCACATTATGAACAATCGGCAGTTCATGAGTCGTAACGGCCGAAAGTCTAGGTCGATAAAAAAACAACACACGTCATGGAAGGTGTCATTCCTTCTTCGTCTGCTTCACCTCTACGTTCCCGAAGTGCACTATCAGGCAGACGCATTTTTCAAGTTGAACGTCAATCACGTTTTATCACAGCTTTCACATTCAGATAGAGTTTCCAGCCAGCCACTTTCGAAAAAAGCACTAGACTCGACTTTCGATCTCACTGGAGAACATCAGTAGTGCAGATTTGGTAATTCCGTCGTGTCTAATGCGAGATCATTGGCGTCGTGGTCAACACAGCTGTTCCATGAAAACGGGGCCGCAGTTCAAGTCACGGTCTGGGCAAGGATATGCCCTACTGACGAGTTCTAATTAGAGCAAAACATAGGCCGCCTCATCATAGACAGCAATACATCGGTGGTTCACACTAATCCTTCACTGCCACACAACCAGGAAGAAAAAACAAACCCCATAGAGGAAGAGAGAAGGAAAGAAGAGAGGGACGGGAAGGGACCTAACTACTGAAAATGACTACGTCCATATTCAAACGCTCAACATCAAGGTGCCTACCTACACCTCGCGAACAAACAACCGAGCTGCAAGTGAGAGTAACGCGTCATCAACAAGACAGCTAGCTTCCTCACGGCCTTCACTGCCCCGTCTCATTAAATGCACTCACTTCACAGACAACTCGGACAAACAACGACAACATTCACGCCACTGAGCTCGATTAGCCACCATCTCACCTAGAGTCTCCAGCCACCGACTCCGTGAGTCGCGAGGGCTCCAGCCTGGCGGACGAACTCGATCAACAGTGATCTTGGTGAACGACTTCATTTCCCTAGGCCAGATCATTATCTGTCCACCTCGCACCTTACACCAGTCGGTCGCAGTGTCAGCGAACAGTGCTCGGTGTGGAAGACGACTAGCTGGCATCCTTAATACGTGACCTAACCATCTAAGCCTGTCCAAACGTAGAGACTGGACAGAAGAACTCGTTTGACAATCACCACCAAACACCCGCTTTCTAACCTCCTCCTTACTTACACGCTGGTGCTACCCGATACGAGCGACTGAACGCAGACATCGGTGATCAAATACTTGAAGACGGTTCATGTCTTCTACCCTGAGCGGCCAGGTCTCGCTGCCGTAAAGTAATACGGCCCTCACCGTTGTCTCATATACGCGACCGTTAAGCTTCAGAGAAATACCTCTCTGTCGCAAGAGATGACCCAGATTACCAAATACCATCCTAGCCCTAGAGATGCGCGCTTCTGTTTCATTCCCTACAACTACGCCATCGCCGCCGATGCTGATGCAGCTTCCCAGGTATACAAACCGGTCAACAACCTCCATGACTACATTATCTAACATCAAATCTACGTGGTCACAACAATCCTGCAGAAGCACTTTGCATTTTGAGGCTGCAAAGCGCATTCCGAAGTATTTAGCAGAACGTGAAATAGCGTCTAGCATCACTTGTGCTGCTTGAGAGTTGTCAAACAATAACACCTTGTCGTCAGCACAAACAGAGTCAGTCAGTCTTTCACCAGCCGGGAGGTCCACGCCGACATCTTGTGAGTGCCGCATACAATCCTTCATTATTTCCAAATTAAACAAAAATGGTGAGAGCGGACAGCCTTGACGTACGTCGCTCATGGTGTTGAAACTGTCAGACAGTTCACCGTAAACCCTAATCTGAGCTGAAGTATGGGAATCAAGTGCCGACAGTATGTTTACGTACTTGGTCGGCACACGTCTACTTTCCTGTCACTCTAAAAGTCCAGATCGACCCACTGAATCCAACGCACCTTTGTAGTCGAGAAATATGACAACTGTTGGCCAGTGATATACATGACGCTGCTCCAGAATTTGACGAAGAGTAACAATGTGATCTTTACATCCCCGTCCGGGGCGAAACCCTGCCTGTTCTTCCCTAATGTTTATCTTCCGAGCTGCAGTGAGTCGGCGAAGTATAATGGATGCTAGAACCCTAGAAGTGGCTGGGTCAAACTAATTCCTCTATGGTTTTTGCAACAGCCCGTAATACCTTTCTTGAATATAGGAACTATTATCGAGTGACCCCAACTCGACACCAGCCTCGTGCTTCTTTTCGAAAGAGGCTGGCTGGAAAATCTATCTGAACTTGGAATGGGCCAAATTCCCGACCACTCACCAGTAAACACGTTTCTGATTGAATATGCATAAGGTCTTGACTCAGGGGACACATTAAAATCAATCGGAGTTAGGTTTTGGTCTACGAGCAGCTTTAGTCAATATATCAATCTGACAAAACGTAACCCTTAACTTACTGCATGGCGATCGGATTGCCGACCACAATGCCGACTCCCTCATCCGTTATAGGATGACAGACCAATTACCCCGTCTTGGTTACGTGGAACAATTACGCGACCATCTTACTTCCGAGATAAAGATGATCTGAACGTACGCTTTCTGGTTTGTCAATCAGTTTGTTGAAATTTTACATACGATAACATTAGATGAAATGATAACTTGGCTTCATTACTACGGACTTCCTCAGCAGAACACAACGATATATGAATGGGTTGACGACGAAATTACCGAGTGGAGAGCTAAGCGAACATGGAGCGCAATGTGGGCAACCATAGCATAATCAAACAAGAAATAGGTCACTATTTAGCCTTTAGGATGAATGGCCCCGGATGTGCTGAAAGTTGGTAACCAGTTGTGACAAATAGCTTCACACATCGAGGGGGGAGATGAGTGATTGGAGATATCGTAAAAAGTGAATCAACAGACCATAACCAAAACAAGCACCGGTAGATACAAAAATGTGTCGTTCACGATCACGATCATCATCAACACCCACAGCCAATGCAGAAAAGTAAGATAAAATGCAAAAACGGTTACAAAAGAGCAGACAAAATTGATACGGTTTGGGCGACCGGCAACAATCTGTACATGGCGAGCTGACTTGACAGTCAAACGCAACTGTTAGACTGAGGTTGCTCAAAGAACTTGAACGTGTTGGTGTCGAAATGAGCATTCATAAGGTAGGAGAAAGTGACGTGCGACATGCACGTGTTTGGATGGATGTGTAAGATCATCGGTTTCATTGGAAAATTGGTCTAGCCCGCAGCAAGCGTTTGTGAAGAGGTGGTGGTATCGGAGACTGTTTGAGTGTCGAGTGCGATTGTGTGTTGATCAGTCACATCGTCTGAGGGGAGTCCGCCAAAGTGGTAGTAGACATTGGTCTTCTCAGTGAGTGTGAAATCACTGAACCCCGCGTCGAGAAAACTGTCGACAAGAACCTGTGCGCATAGATTTATGATAGGTAAAAGAACGTGTCATTGAGAAGATGCATTTTGTCACAAACAACACCAACAGCAGTTTACACAGGGGAACTCCGAGAAGTGGTGAAGCCATAGGAAATCCAGAACTGAATTAAAACATCACATAGAAACGTATCAACGTGGTACACTCAACAATGCATTGTGGCTTTTACACAGCACGTCAGAAATGGAATCCCCAGGTTCCTGAGACCCTGGCTATCGGACGCAAAAATATTTTATCCTGACGTTGCAGCTAACCTGATAGTCGATGTTTCCGAGTGCTAGCACACACACACACTCCGTTTTTCCCTTTGCTCTACGTTTTAAGTCATGGCTTCCACTCTGTGAATCGCTGCTCGACTGGTTGGACTTTGTTGTTTAATCATGTGTGATTAGAACAGACCAAGCGTTGATCTACTGGATTTAACATTAGGTGTTTCTACTGTTATATTACTGATAGATTAGATCTGATGAAGTCGCCAGATTAAGACAATGAACACAAACATGGCGCGAGAAAAAAAGATATGTACAACCCGCTATAAGAGTGTACGGTCACCTCATCTTTTGGTAATATCGTTCTTGTTCGTAGGCATTTTTTTGCAACAAACGGACAGATGCTAATGCTTTCAGCTGAATTTCACCTGAACAACTTTTACGGAAAATCAGTTATGCATAACTGTATAAAAAACACCGGTAATCAAATCCTACTACGCATTACGTCGTAATTCTACAATGGTTTAGTATGGCGTGCCTCTGCTATTTCTCATCAGCGATTCGGTATACCAATTTTGCGCTATTCTGGTAAGGGAGTATGATGCATTGGAACTCAGACTCCTACATGCTCGCTTCAAATCAATCGCCAATCCGGCCGTTGAAGTTCATACCTAGGCGTCCTTGAAAAGCTATTAAGCTCCACAGATTGGCTAAGAGATTGTAACAAAGACAGCAAACCGACCACTGCAGCCGTTCAATCCCACGATGAAATAGCTATGACATCATGGTAGGAGATGCGGGTTACTCAAGGTATATAAAAAACACGCACCATTACGACCGATTTTAGATACGTGCAATTCTCTTCACCACTCAACGGCAAAATGGCTTCTCACGCTGTTAGAGCCAGTTAGGAAAAAACTGGCGAGTCATAGCTTGAGGGATTGCTTCGAATTTGTTGAAACCATAAAGCAGCTGAACACACTAGCAAGCGTTTATTTTCGCTTGAGTTTCTCGGACAGTATATTAAGAGTAATGATACCTACGTGGGAATACCAGTACGACTGAAGCAGCTACTACATCTTTGCACATATGACGTACAGTTTTAGTTCTGTGGCAGGTTATACTGCCAAAAGAATGGAGTAGCAGCCGGGTCACCACTAGGCTCATTGTTAGCTGATATCTTTATGGCAAAGCTGATCAAATAAAATCAGTCACCCACTACAAGCGTTATTTAGACGTTATCATTTGTGGCAGATGAATCTTAAGGTATCAGTAAGATACTGACTCATTTTAACTCTATCCACAAAAACATTCATTTTACCCTAGAGTCCGAATCACACGTAGATATAGTGTTCCTAGACGTGCTCATGTCTCATCAGGAGGATGGCACGATACAACGGGAAGTGTGTTGTAAGGTAACTTGGACGGGCCAGTATACAAACTTCAACAGTTTTGTACCACTAAAACAAAAGGAAAAGCTAACACGATGTCTGATAGACAAGATCATGAAAATATGCTCAAGCGACATCATTAAAGAGGAAAGACAGTTCATATTCAAGGCAAAATGGCTATCCAGAGCAGTTTATTCATAAAAATATGTTAATAAGCGCTAAGGTAGACAAATCATAAACTGCAGACGGAAAGGCTATTTATATTTCCATGCTCTTCTAGAGTGATGGTGTCGCTGGAAGCGTAACCAAGAAACTTAATGCAGCAATCAATAAAACATAATTCGCCGTTCAACTGCGCGTTCAGTTTACCTCCACACCAATATTGTGTTTCCAGGTGAAAAATACATTGTCTGTTCACGCCGCCTCTTTTTGTGTTTACCGTTTCGTTTGTTCATGTGGAACAAGCTACACAAGCCGCACAACACGGCGATTATCCGAATGTATTCAGGAGCACCAACCGGGGTGGTTAATACGAGGATCCATAAGGCCCTGTTCGTCTGCAGCCGCCACACATTTGATCGAGTCAAACCACCTGATCAATCCGACCGAGTCGTTCAAGCCAATCTATCGAATGTGTGGAATACAACAGAAGCATGTCAAAGGTGGTTCACTATCAATTGCAAGGGTCATTGCAATCTGACTACACTCATCACCGCTGTGCACCCAAAAACGGCTGGTCAAAACGCCGAACCTTTCATGGCCGTGTACACAAACCCAGGAGAGAGAGATCGTATAGACGTTACGGTTCTCCCGAAAACTTCGTATAGCTCACGTGACCAAAAACAAGCTTGTTTGCTTCTCATGACTAAATCTAGTATATTCAAAGTACTGAAGCAAATCAGAGCGAAAGCACTCATAGGGTTGTATGTCGCAGTACTGACCACTTAGGAGTGATTAGGAAGTGAGGCGCGATCTTATGAACATGCAGCAAAACTATTTGTATAGTTGCGGTATTGCCGTCTTCCGATTCAAGAAGAAAGGAGGTTCAAAAAGGCACTCTCGAACAAAGAGCATTTCGATCATCCAACGGTTGACTGTGACTGCCGGCATATCATCCAATACGGTCGAAAATCATCTGGTGTCACCTAAAAGCCTGATGTACCCTCGAATACAACCATTGCACGCTGCAGCAATCAGAATAAGATATTAATGTCCTATTTAGTGCGCCCTCGGGTTAGACAAGCTCCTCTCTACCAAGTTAGTCACACACTTGGGTCTTTGGCTCCGCGTAGGGTCCTCCAAGAAAAAAAAAATTGTATCCTGCTGTCCTGTAGGTCACGCTTTTGAACCAGAGACTCGGGGTGGGGTCTATCAAGTCAACTCACTTCCTCGACATAAAAGACCGGGAAGTATCAGAATTTGTCGTTCTCCTGATATTGGCATTATTGATCCATTACACCTTTCTCCTTCTATTTTGCCCTCCCCCAGGTTTCCTACCTTCTTTGTGCCCTTGGGTAAAGCCAAGACAACATTGGCAACTTCGATGTCCTCACTCTCCGACAAGTCGATCAACAATTTACACTGACAAGTACACTTGGGCTTGATGTGTACTAGGTGTCGGAGACTCGAGTCCAAGATTCCAGCACCGTTACTCACTAGAGATCACTTCGAAACAACTGTCGATCCAAAGGCTTCCCCTTCAGGAGTTCCTGGTGACACCGAAGCTGAACTTCGTGGTCAAGCTGGAGTGGGAATCGCACTGAGCATAGCAGCTTTTGCTCAGCTGAACCCCCATGAGCATAAGCTTATGCGCTGTCAGACACAATAAATCAGTTAAAATCTGTTAACGAAATCAGGAAAGCGTTGTGTTCATACTACTGGCATACGCTATTTGGATGCTACTGAAGATACGTTCTATGAAGCCTTCTGAAACAGATCAGACAATTTGACACATTTATACTTGCTGGTGACTTAAACGTTTAACTCGGTTGTGTTACTCTAGAGGGGAAGCGGCTAGAGGTAAGTTTGGTGTCTGGGTACGACGCACTGACTGCCACAGCTTTACATATCACACGGTCTCTATATTTTAACACAGAAAGAGGCATTGTGTTACGTGGAGACCTCCCCGTACTTCTCGGTCGTGGACACAGCTGGATCACATGCCAGTCAGTTACAGATGGTGACACTCTGTTCAAGACTGTCGCGCATTTTCAGGCATCAATCTGGACTCGTTTTGTTCCATCATTTGCTCAGAGGTCATACGCTCGTACGTGCAAAAGAGATGATTGGGATTCGAGCGAGGAGAGTTTAAAGAACGCCCACCAGGACGCATTGGGTGAACATTTCGAGACAGGTGGGCGAATCTGACGAACACTGGGGATAGGTCGCAGCAGCTACGAAAGGGTGCTTTGAAGAGGTATGCTTCGATGGAGTCGTGTAGTTGCAACAAAAATGGATTTCCGTCTCATCAACAAAACACTTTGAAGAGGTACCTCGTGATCGGTGCATATCACCAGTAATTCTCGTTTTCAAAAGGGAGGTCGGAATTTTGCGTGACAGTCTATTGTCTGTTGTATCCAAGTTACTCAAGGCTGTCAGCTGTCACCATTTTTGTGTAATCTCGTCATAGACGAAATAATGGAGGATTGTATGCGGCACTCACAAGATGTTGGCGTGGTCCTTCTTCCTACCTGGTGAAAGACTGACTGACTCTGTTTGTGCTGACGACAAGGTGTTATTGTTTGACAACTCTCAATCTGGACAAGTGATGCTAGACGCTATTTCACGTTCTGCTAAATACTTCGGAATGCGCTTTGCAGCCTCAAAATGCAAAGTGCTTCTGCAGGATTGTTGTGACCACGTAGATTTGATGTTAGATAATGTAGTCATGGAGGTTGTTGACCGGTTTGTATACCTGGGAAGCTGCATTAGCGTCGGCGGCGATGGCGTAGTTGTAGGGAATGAAACAGAAGCGCGCATCTCTAGGGCTAGGATGGTATTTGGTAATCTGGGTCATCTCTTGCGACAGAGAGGTATTTCTCTGAAGCTTAACGGTCGCGTATATGAAACAACGGTGAGGGCCGTATTACTTTACGGCAGCGAGACCTGGCCGCTCAGGGTAGAAGACATGAACCGTCTTCAAGTATTTGATCACCGATGTCTGCGTTCANGCCAGCTGAACGTTTGCCGTAACGGGCATTACATAGTGAGATCATCAACAGTAGGGTGAAGCTGTGTGGTGGCCAAGTGACAACGTGGTCACAAAATATGAACACCCTGACTGTTCTGTTGAGCAAAGTGAGTAGGTTTCGTTTGCCTGGTTGTAATAACTGAAATCGTTGATTGGAAACGCTATCCGAGACGGCAGTGTGCCTCAGCCAGTGACGTACCTACCGGCACACCATTTCTAGTTCTTTCGTCTAGTCTTTCATTAGTATTATGATGGTTGTTCGAACTTTTTCAGTAACGCTTTATTTTTCCGATATTCCGTGTCACTGTTGAAGTGAACAACGACCCTAACCACAGTACGTTCTGGTCAGGCTCAAGGCTGTTGTGATGGCGATGACAATGACAAGAGGACGTATAAACAGGGGCGTTATGGTGTAAAAAAACCAAAGGTCTCTATAGTGGCGCACTGTAGCAATCAGTGCAAAAAAACCATCCTGAAATATCCGGCCAGTTTTACTGAATGAAACTGCTAACGCTCACGGTTTCTGCATCCAGTACCTAATCGTCTGCCCTACCTGATTACAGAATCAGAACCTGTATTGATAACCGATAAAACACGTGCTCCCAAAATGATTATCTAGACACCACTCAGGGTATTCTTTAGTTGGAATAACTTAGGGGTAATGAAGCCGATCACTGACCGTGGCAAGGATATGCACTACTGACGAGCTCTAATGAGAGCGAAACTCGAGTGTAGAGCTTCTTTTCGAAAGAGGCTGGCTGGAATGTCTATCTGAACGCGAACGTTACGATCAAATGTGAATGATGGTCAACTTGAAACTAATATCAATCAGACGATTTTTTGATCTTTTTTTGAAGGAATTTTTCCTCCTAGAACATTTCTGATCACTGTTGTGGTTCCAACCACGACACTGTCAGATCAGGCTCATGGTTGTTCGAGTATGCATACAGAATGGTAGCGTAAACGCTTAACAGTAAAGAAACTGCAAATTCGCTTGTTTGTATCCACTGCTTTTAGATTCTAACAGAACTTTGTGGTCATGGTTGCACAAGCGTTTATATCGATCTATGGGATTACCCTAAAGAGATGTGTCAAGGAGTTGACCAGACCACTCAATTAGAAAATGTGAGGATTTGCTTCCACAGGTCAGAAGGGCCATCAATTTTTTCTTACAATCAAGTTATGAAGAGTTATTTTTGAGTGAATGAAAACAACCGATAACACTGTACAGAGTGTAACAGAACAATAACTGACACTCACTTCTTTGATTCCGTCTAGCACCACGATCAGGCGATAACGCGCCTTAAGCAATGGCCAAATAGCTCCAGACATAAGGGAGGTGTTGGCAAAACTGAACACCAACATGTCCGCGTCAGGCAATGTGTCCACGTCTTCACGTTTTCCGAAGCGATAGTTCTTGAACCAGACGGAGACTCGATGTTCTGCGGACCAATGTCGATCGAATGCTGACAAATACATAGACCAACCGGGACACTGATCGATGCAATAGTAGATCAAGCGTTGCTTGAAGCCATGAGTACGAGCATAGGCCACGTATGCTGCCATATCGGGGCCCGGACCGACTCCGATACTGATCACACGTGAAACGTGCTCACGCAGATAGGTTTCGACCAACGGTGCCTGTGGGATGATGCGATAGACCAGTGCCTGTAAAATGAACAATGAACAGATATAGGATGTGGTAGTCGTGGATAAACCAAACTGTAAGTTGATTGACATGCAAAAATTGCACGCAACCCATATTACGTACATACAACTACATACACATATGATGTAGAACTTATTGTACGAGTATACTTAATACCACACAACATGGAACAATAATGGAAAAACGGGTGTATAGTCCGGACAGTAACAAATTCGCCACAATGGCGTCAGCTTTGGCAACATATGGGGATGTTACTAACCCTACGTGTTCCAGATCCCCCTGTTCGCAATCAGAAAGACGTGAGCTGAGCCGACGGAGGCAAGCTCTAAAGCCAGTTGTTTCATACCTCAGTGACAAGTTGCTGTTTGTCCGCTAACCCACCTTTTTCATTTGACCCCGACTTAAACAAACAAGACCGGGTGAGTTAGACGGTGGCTAACATAAAAACACAAGCCCCATCACAACAAAATCAATAATGAAGGATCGTGTTAGGTATGAAGATGCTCAAACAGATCCACACAGCTCTGTCATCTAACAGTCTCATTGCGCACACAGTGATTCACAAATAAACGAGCAATTGTGTGCAAGCAGAGAATGTCTGCTGGGAGACACATCTGCCATCAAAGCGAATAGCGTAATACCCTCTGATTCAGAGTCAGGAGTATCGTCATCCTGGAAAGCGCGAAAGCATGCGGATAGAGTCGAACATTAGTTGTTTGATGCGAAGCTGGGATACTTCGATCTACATTTTCTGAGGCGGACTTAGTGTCAGGTGAATAGTTCCGAATTATTCTAATTTCAAGAGTGCAAAAACACAAGCACTGACTATTGTCTCGGCACGTGCATAATCCCACTTCTTATGATCGGGCTACCACAGCACGAAACCACTCATGCACACGTACATCAGCTGAACCAGAAGCACTGGACGCTTTTATTGGTTCCGCATCAGATAATTTTCACATGTGATTTATGTCTATGCCCTATAATGATGCAGATTTCATGTAGATGTTTATACAGCACAAAAATTCCTCAGAAAACTTAATCTTCCGTCCGAGATTCATATAGACTTGATCGGGCAACTTTTCACAAAAACGAAATATATGAAGCCACGAAATTAGCTGAGTAGTACGCAGTTGAACGACGCCACGTGTTTGGCCTTATTCAATTCGTCGGTCAGCATCAAAAGGCTTTTGTCGGTCAAACAACATCAAATACCACGTTGATTGGTTTAATTTATAACTTTGTCACTTTTCTGTTATTTCAGTGAAATAAACATTACAATTATCTGAACGATCTATTAGTATCAATGTTAGTTACTAGCTGTGGACGAATGTGGTCCACTATCCACTCACTGAAGTCACATTTGACCCCTGAACTAGAGAATACGTATTAAACAACAAGTCAGAAGAGGGGTGATTCGTTTGTGAAATTGAGCGCAATAATGAGTATATAGTGAGAGGTCTATACCAATACATCGTGGTCATCTTATCGGTTGCATTCTACATAGTATTGTGCACGATGAGCCAGACCACCCGACCTGAATGTGGTTTATGATCCTGGTAAGAACTTACAAACAGCAATATTGGCTGGAATAATGATG